>CM072928.1:77913132-78018132 GCA_036971965.1 Nyctalus aviator | reverse complement strand
ACCCTCTAGGTCCACAATATGGTAAGATTTCATTCTTTTTTATGGTGAAGTAATATTCCACTGTATATATGTACACATCTTCTTTAGCCAATCATCTATCTGTGGACACTTACAATGTGCTCATGGATAGGAAGAATAAATATCATTAAAATGTCCCTACTATAGATTCAATGCAATCCCTAACAAAATACCAAGAGTGTTTTTCACAGAACTAGAGCAAATAATCCTAAAATGTACTCCGAATAGCCTCAGCAGTCTTGAGAAAGCAGAACAAAGTTGGAGGAATCACACTCCCTGTGTCAAACTGTAACACTCTGGTGGTCCAAACAGCAGAGGACTGGCATCAGCACAGACACAGAGCAGAGCGCGCAGAAATAAGCCCTCCCCGGTACGGTCCATCGTGTACAACACAGGGCGCAAACATCGACACCGGGCAAAGACAGTCTCTTCAGTAAACGGCGTTGGAAAAAACTGGACATGCAAAACATGAAACTGGACCACTTTCTCACACCACATACAAAAATAAACTCAAAATGTATAAAAGATTTAAATGTAAGACCGGAAACCATAAAACTCCTAGCAGAGAATACACCCACAAACCTTAGCAATATTTTGGGATCTGTCTCTTCAGGCAAGGGAATCAAAAGGGGAAAACCCAGGGACGCCAGGTGAGATCTGACCTCACGGATCTTGGCAGCAGGCTACACTGGCAAGTTTCGGGATACGTGGCTGTGCCCCCATTCAGGGCTCGGTGACCCCTCAGGTCAGAGCATGCTCAGCGGGACACGGGGGAGCGGGGCTTTCGCTGCACTGCCCTGAGGACCTGATTCATGCAGGAGAGCATCCGGTCCCTGGCGGCCGCACCCGCAGCCCCAGGATCACCCCACTTTGCCCAGGACACTGTCCTGACATTCCCCCGCCTTCTTCCAGTTTGCCACACATGGTTTGTCTCATCTATAGCTGTATATTCTTTTAGATATACTATCTGAATGAATCACACCGTCTCAAAACTGGGGTTGGAGAAGAATTACGTTTCCTGAGCAATTACTAGGGGCAGGTGGCGTTTTCTCGTGTCTGGACAAAGCAATTGTGTTGCAGAAAGAGCAACACCTTTGGAGGCAGATAGCAAGCCTCGCCTCACTTTCCTCATCTGTGAAATGGGAATAATAGTTCTGCATAGATTTAATCTGAAGTATAGCGGTCACAGATGGAAAGAGCCTGGAATAGCAAAGATCCAATAAACATTGGTTCTTAATTTTTTAAGCTTCTGTGCTCTTCAGTGCACAAGCAATTCACGCTTCATTTAACAAGTTTTTTAGAGATCACCCATGTCAGAATGAACAGATCTAACTCACTTTTAGCTGTCGCTGGACTGTTGAAATTGTTTGCAGTTTTTTTTTTTGTTATTAGCAATGCTAGAAGGGACCTTTCTGCACTTGTCTCCTTCTGTCCAAGGGCAGCCGCCCGTCCAGGCAGAGCTGGAGAAGGTCCCTGCTGGCTCCGGTCCCTGCAGCCCATTCCCACGCTCCTGGCCTCTGTTAAACACGAGCTGACGTTTAAGTCTTTGCAAATCTGATGTACGTTCCCCGAGGACTAAGAGAGTTGAGGGTTTTTCCTTATGTTTAAATTACATTTGTAATTCCTGCTCTATTCATCGACTGCGCATACACCTTATCTAGCTGTCAGACACTGGGTGTTCTTTTCCTTTGTTTCGCCACGGTCGGTTCTTCAGCTGTGCCACACGTGGGGGAAGGATGCCACCGCCCAGCTGTCACGGTCCTCGAGGCATCTTTTCCTGATGTCTGCAGTCTGCTTTGAGATGCATCAGAACCAGACGAGGCAGAGGCTGCCGACAACCTCTGTCGAACAGTCTGAATTTTTCATAATAAAAAGGCCAGAAGAGAGGATGCGGTGGAGCTGTGGCCCAGGGCAGGCAGCTCTTCCCAGCGGCATTCACATCGGAGCAGTGTAAGGCTCCCCATGGTGGTCCACGTGCTGGGTGAAAGAGTCCCTCTCCTAAGTTGGATTTTTAAAAATTCAGTTCTTGAATCTACTTCCAACTTATGTTTGTACAGAGATGAGGCGTGGATTTAGTTTTCTGTTCCCATAACCCACTGTCTTTATGGTGCCCACTGAGCTGTCCATCCTTCTCTGCTGAGGTGAACAGCCATCCGGCTGCACACTAGCTCCCAGCTGGGCCCCTCTCCTGGCCCCGCACTCTGCCCAGGCGCTGCTGTCACCGCCACAGCTTTAGTGGATGGTGCAGTCCTGGCCCATCCCACCACTGTCCTCGCCTACAGACAGTCCTGGTTCTTTCGGGTTTTCTCTTCCAGGTATGTTTTATCCTCAGCTTGGAGCATTTATTAGGATACTCATAGAAGTTGGACCGTGGCTGATGGCACAGGATTGACAGGGGACAGCACCCCTGCTGCAGGGCTGGGCGGTGTGAGGAACAGAGAGGAGGTGCCTGCCAATGGCCTGGGCTACCCCAGCGGTCCACACACAGGGACAGCTGTCAGGATTGCTGACACTGCTGCGAGCAGGACATGCTGCATCTATCCCATCGCTTCCAGTCCGGAAAATGCTCTCTTAGAAACCCCTTTCAGATTCCTCCCAAGCCCAGCTCCTTGTCCACAAGAACTTTGCTCCTTTAGCTTCTCCCCGCTGTGTGCCTGCCTTTGCATCTCCGCCCTCCCGCCCAGGGCACGGCTCCCCACTAAGACAGCCGTCTGAGCTCATTCCTCCTGCTTCCCCTGAGAGTTGGTCCACTCCTCCTGGCTCCTGTGCCCACCCTGGGTCTGTGAGGGCCTGCGGGCAGGCGACACAGTGCGTTGGCCTCCACTGCTCACACAACGTGTGCGGACAGGGCGCAGGGAGCTTTCCCCAGGTCCCAGCGTAGGAGGGCAGCCTGCGTGCACTTAGCCACGGTGTCGGACACAGGCACCACCCTGCAGCCAATTACCTAGCACAGACCCCAGGCCACAGCCAAATCTCAAACACCTGCCACCGCGGTGTCACCTCCCACCTCATGGAGGACACGGGTCCAGAGCAGAGCTTAAGGCTGGAAGTGGGGAAGTTAGGACCCACACCTGGGACTGCCTGTCACCGCTGAGCCACATTCCACCGAGCGATGACTGGCCCAGGACCCAGTCCCAGAAACAAATATGCCCGGATAGTCACCTCCAGGCCCGGCCTTCCTGCCCGGGCGCCCGAGCCCCGGCTCCGGGCCGCGCTTCTCCAGCATCGCCTCTCCTTCTCAGCGCCGGCAGCTGCCACCGTGCGCAGCTGTTGACAAACTAGTCAGCTGCTGCCGGGCGTCTCCAGAGCCGCCGCGCCCTCCTGGGCAGAGACACCTCATTAGTGCGCTGTATTTCAGCCCCGAGAAAACAATGCAGCGAGAGACATAAACAACAAGAACAAGTGCTACAGGTCACCGATGATCGATGCCCCTGCAGGTGTTCAACGTGGGCGCTCTCCGACAGGAGCGAGGCCGCCTCCCGCACATCCGTCTTCCCCCGAACGCTGACGCAGGAGAAGTCAGCAAGCCGCACGCACACGTGGACACACACACACACACACACACACACACACGTCCGGGACCGCGGTCCCTGCCCACCAGGAGCCTTTCTCCCGCCGGTGTCCGATGACTTTCGGTGTTTCCAAACACTCACTATTCTGCTTTGGCGACTGGCTCCTAGGGCGATGATCATAACATTTCTTTTTCCTTGCTACAGGCCCAGGAATTTTTGTCTTTGGAAAAATAAAGTTTCGAAACACCCAGCCAAGTTTTGAAAAGAGCTGGCCAGCCAGTCGAGAAATCGGGCCAAAGTCAAGGCAAACAGCAGCTCTTGCACAGACCCACCCCACAGCCCTCACGCACCGGGCTCCGGTGGCCAGACGGGCGGCTCTGGGAAGGAGGCGCGGTGCCGTCACAGCGGGGCTGGGAGCCCCTGGAATGAGGGCAGCGGGAGCTGGCGCTCCCCCGGTGGTCACGGGCTGCAGGCAATGGGCCCCCCAGAGTTTGGGGTCAATGGCCGCCCCCGGAGCAGCCGCGACACAGTGGTCAGTGTGACCTGAACGAAGCCCCGGGGCTCCACCCCGCAGTGCCTGTGAGGAGGCACAGAAACGGCCACACACTGCAGACAAGCGAGGCTGCGCGTCAGCCTGGAGGGCACCCAGGGCCTGCCTCCCACAGGAAGGTCAGAAACGCCCTGTAGGCCTTAAAAAGGAGACGGCTGCTGTCTGAGTTCCCTGAGATCCCAGCGTCCTTCTGTGGGATCCAGCAGTCCAAACTCTGCAAACTCGGAGGCTGCTTGTCTTTTCACTGCCGGTCTCTCCCGGGCTGAGAGGTCCCGGGGAGCAGACCGGACGAGAACGGCCCCAAGGGCTGCCTTCTGCCGGGGCAGGGACCAGAGTGCCGGTCTCCTAATTTTTTTGTTTAAAAAATATTTTTTAACAATCGTTTATTTTCATGAACATGCAGTAGGTTTATTACTATTACTTTTAAATGGGTTTAAAATATATTTTAAATTTATCAGTTACAAATTCTAAAATGGTAAATAGGTCAACAGATAAAATGCCCCCCCAAAAACATCAGGTCTCCAGAAGTGCTAAGCATGTGAAGGAGTTCCTGGCACTAAAGGTCTGAGAGCTGCAGCTGCAGAACCTCCACGACTAAGGGCTTAAGGGGCAGGAGGAAAGGGTACCATGGGGCAGAGACAATGACCTCATTTCTGTAAAACAGGAGGGGTGTGCGTGGCAGAGAGAGGCGGGGGAGGGAGAGGGAGAGAGAGTCGGCACTGCGCTGAGCGCTTCAGGGATACGGCTTATTTAATCCCACGATACCTGTGGATTATCGGCCTCGTTTTACAGGAGAGACACAGGGCAAGGCTGAGCACCTGTCCACGGCCATGCAAACGGGAGGTGACACAGAGCCCGGGCTGCAATCTGGACTGCCCGGTCACCTTGTCCCTGAGCACTAACCCAGGTGGCCTTCCCTGCAGGCCCTGGGTCTCGGCGAGTGGCTGTGTACCAAGGCCTCTGCCCGCCCCTCCCCGGCACTGACCACACACGGCCCCTCACTCTGCCGTGTGGACGCCATCTCAGCCCTGGTGGATAAAAGCCCAACCCTCTTTTATGCATCCTGCATCCCATGTCTGCCCCTGGACTGGCAGGTGACTGATGACAGAACCTCAGTGGGGCCCAGGCTCCAACCCGCTCTCAGGCTCACTCCAAATCAGAAGCCAACCCGGCCCGTGGCCGGGACTGCCAGCGCCTTGGCTGAGGAGCTACGCTGGGCACAGATCTCCAGCCTCAACGCCTGGACCACAATGTGGGCGTGGAACAGACCATGGGGGAGGGGGTGGCACAGCCTGTGGTCACACAGCGCCACCTCCAGCCTGAGGACCCCAGCCGCCAGCCGCCCCTCCACCGACCGCCGGGCACAAGGACAAAGTTTGTGCTCCCTGTCCTGCCTGCGCAGGCGGCTTCCCATCCCTCTGCCCGTGGCACAGGGTGGTGTCGTGGCCAGACCCTGCGTTTCCCTGGTGCACGCCCTGGGAAGGTCTGGAACTCAGCTGATTCGTGGATGGGTTGGTGTGCTTGCTGTGGGAGTCGAGAAACATAATAAATGGGCCCAGCTCCATGTGCAGCACCTAATTTGCAATAATATTGAAGTCTCCAACAATAACTCATTTACTCTTATAATATATAAAAAAAGACAAATTGCTACATTGAACATGCATTTTCTTCACTGCAAGTAGCTGCTACCCCAGGGAAAAAGCCCTGTGCTGCTAACTAATAGTAAATCCTTTGGAAAATCATGTGTCACGATGATGGACAACCAGGGAAGGGGTATTAAATAGATTTAGAGGTTAGCTGCTCTAACAAGAACAAAAGACGTCCTTTGCCAACCTGCACCCATAGGCGCACGATCAGTGTGATTAGCGCTCACCTCTGACAGCCCAGGTACCAGGAGGGAACGTCTCCGTCCCGTGGGGTGTCCGCACAGAGAGGCAGCAGGGAGAAGGACCGTGGGGGCCGCCTGGGCGTGTGCGGGCTCGCCAGGCCCCAGACTCTGCTGGGACCCGGGAGGTAAAGTAGCCCCCTTGCTAAGGAGCCAGAGCACTCCCAGTGCATCCGGAGCAAACACTCAGGACACACCCACCACGCCCTCCCAGGCAGGGCACTCTGTCTCTGAGAAGAAGGCCAGGACCTCGGGATAGACCTCGGGATAAGGAGGGCTCCGAGGGGCCCTGGGAGCACAGAGCTGCCCTGGTGGAGTGAAGCCCGTGGCCTGGTCTGCAGGAGGGAGGCTGAGGCAGGACTGCTGTCCTCCCGCTAGCCCATGGCCGCTGCAGCCAGGCCTCCTGATTTCCAATCCACGTCTCCAGTCCCAGACTTGGCTTTCTCAGTCTGGGAATCCTGGCCTCAAGGACAGGGGTTGACAACTGTGTCCAAAGTCCCAGGCAGCCCCTGCCTTTCCGTCCACCTCCTGTCAGACTTGGCGCTCCCAGCGGCCCCGGCTGCTCCCTGCCCTGAGAGGTGGGCGTGGGTGGAGCTGCTGCTGCAGGCCTGTGGCCGCCAGACTCCACAGCAGGGGACACAGAGGAGGGATCTGAGGTCAAGGCAACTGTACGACCCGTGGGCAGCCACACGCCTGCGAAGGCAGGGACAGTATCGGACCCTCGCCCCGGGGGGCAGGCATCTGGGGCTGCTTCCAGCAGGATCTGGGCTTGGAGCTGGCATTGGAGCTGGCATGTGGCACAGCCACTTGTTAGAATCAAGGGTCAGTGTGTCAGCCCAGCAGCTGAGTTGCTGGAGGGGCAGAGGCACCCGCACACGCTTGCCACGGGTATCAAAGCTGTCGACCCTACCCCTGCCCTCCAATGACGACGGAGCCGGCCCAGGTGGGGGTCCATGCCACCTGTGAAGTCCAAGTTTTCATGTCGTCACTGCAAACAACTTTCACCAATTCCCTTTGAGATCCGGGCCGAATCGCTGCCCTCACAGGACTCACTGCACACAGCCACTGGAGTTTCCCTCCACTCAGTCAGCTGATGATACAAGTAACCCACAGACACCACACCTCTCACCGAGTCAGTGGCAATTCCATGGGAACGGCGCCGAAACCCGCTCTTCCCCACGGGGTGACCTCCACGCCCAGCTCAGACCCAGATTCCACTCACACTGTCCACAGACTCTGCTCTAAAACTCATACTACACGTTATAGCCCAACATGCTTCCATGTCTCAGGATCTGGGAAATTACCCAAAACTGTCCGGAAAGAGAAGACAACACTAAGGCGAGTGGAGAGAGCCGTGTGCCCCGCGTTGTGGAGGGAGAGGGGCCCCTGGGGCGCTGAGATCCAGCTGGCTGCGTCTCCCTCCTTCCTCAGCCACTCCATCCCTGACTGCCAGACACTGCGCACAGATGGATTCCACGGCGCCTCCTGCCTTCCGATGGCCACGCTGTCCCTCTGGGGCTCCTGGCATCGCACTTCTAGAACCCTCTCACCGGGGTGAGCAGCACTGCCCGGTGATGGATGACCATTTCGCAACTGCTATCAGTTTACTATTTTAGCCAGTATGCCATAAATCAGGAAGAGGAATGCCGGGCCCCACCGGAGAGTGTAGCTTTCGCTCATTACTTGGGAGGATTATAGCCATTTCATAAAACCCATTATCTAGGGCAGGAGCCTATTGGCGGGGGCCAGGGAAATTCATTTCATGCTTCGAAAGTTTGTGATGGGGCCGGCTGGAAAAAAGGACTAAATTGTTTGGAAGGTGGGGACCGTGATTTGTTAAAAAAACACAAATGGCCCAGATTGAGTTGTGTCCATTATACCAAATGGCACTCTGCACTCACCCGCTGGCCCGTCACCCAGGGCCAGCCCCGGCCATGTCCGCCCAGGCTCCCGCAGCCGGACAGAGGAGGGACCCCCTGGCTGCCCCAGCCCGGCCAGGCCACGCTCACCTCTCTCATCCCTCCGGTCCCGTCTCAGCAGGGCAACTGGAGGGATGTCCCCACACAGCCACCTGGTGGGCCCGTCCTTCCCACCGCTCCGGGGGCCCACTTCACGGTCAGGCAGGCTCCTCTGTCACCGGGCTCTCGTCCCAGGGCAGTGGATTTCCCATGAGCACACGAGCTCCTTCCCCCAGGGGATGCGGACACGCTGGCCCTGCGGGAATGCCTGCCTGTCCCACAGAAAGGTGTCTCCCGCTACAGCCACTGCTTCCCTTGCGGGTTCCCAGCCCTCCTCCGGGCACTGTCACGCTGACTGGATACCACCGCTGTCACCACTTCCCTGAGGCAGCCGCCAGGAAGCCCTCACCTTCTCCCCTAACTTTGTTTCCAGCCCACAAAGGGGAGCATACCCACGTCCCGGGAGGCAGCCCAAACAGGGCAGGGGCTGCCTGTGCGTCCTGAGGAGGGAGACCCTCTGTGACAGGGAGCCGGTGGCAGGCTTGGGGCAGCAGCCTGCACCCCCCACCATTAGGACCGGGGGTCCTCTTTCCCGGTGCTTTCAGTAAGCCCAAAGGAGGGGCAATCGAAAAGAAAAGGAATGATAACAGCCGGCAAGCAAGGCTCAGTGGTTGAGCGCTGACCCCGTCCTTCCCACCAGGAGGTCATGGCCTGATTCCTGGTCAAGGGCACATGCCCAGTGTGGGGCGTGCAGGAGGCAGCTCATCAATGGTTCTCTCTCATCTTGATGTTTCTGTCTCTGTCTTTTCTTCTCCCTTCCTCTATCTGAAACCAATAAAAAATATTTTTTTTAAAAAAAGGAATGATGAAAGTGTCTTCTAGATTTTGCTGAGCCTCTAGAACATTCTTTTTGAATACGACTTTGTTTTCTTCTCTCCTAACCTCAACTTTCCCCAAATTTATTCCTCATGCGAAAACAGCCTCTTCCCCAGGGAAGCTCAGTGTTACACACACAGTTTTCTAAGCAGCTCAGAGCTGCTCAGCTCAGCAGACAATAAAGATTCCCGTCTGGAGTCCTGGCTGCTGGACCACCGGGAATCGGAGGTCGAAGACAGAGCCTCAGAAGCTCAGCTTTGCCAGATCTCAGAAGACACTCCTGGTTCAAAGTTCCGGCTGCACCCAGAGTTTGAGGGGCTTGGGAGCGGGGAGCAGGAAAGAAATCCTAGGCTTGAGGATGTTAATTTTCCTACCGCCCCCTCCCTGGCAGCCGCGCCCATCCCCATTGCAAAGCTGGAGTCTCTGAACTTCTTTCTCACTGTTTTCTCTTCAGAGCCTCCGCTCCTGCCCCCCAGTCCCTCTCTCCTGCCCTCCGCTCCTCAGTGGCCCAGCTCTGCTCCCTCCCACGCCTCCTCCCGCCCCTTCCCCCAGGGCCCCTGCTTTGTGCTACTTCTCCTGGCTCCAAGCTCAGCCACAGACTCACAGGGAAGGGGAAGAAAGCACAAACTAGGCCCGTGTGGACAGGCGGAGCCTCCTGGTTGCAGAAAAGCTGCCCTTCTCCTTTAACTTACCCCAGTGGCCAGGAGGGAGGAGGATGCCGCCTGCAGGGGCACGGGAGTGGGCACTGCGGGGCCCAGGGCCTCAGCTGGAGCCGTGGATGGAGCAGCAGGAGGGAACATCCAGTGGCGGCTGTGAGGGAGGCGGGACCGCAGGGGTGATTTGTGGGGGGGAGGGCTCAGGAGCACAGGCTGGCTGGACGTGCGGGACCTGGTGCAGCTGGGTGTGCTCCGTGGGCGGGTGCCTTCCCCAGGCTGGGAGCCCCGCGAGCCCTTCCTGCCGGGAGAGGCCCCGGGCTACCCGGCCGGCCACTGCCACCACCCTCCCGGCCGGGGCCCCGCACAGACAGAGTCACGGCCGCTTCCTGGGCCGGGCCGGGAGGAGATGGCCAAACCAGACGCGCTCACGGAGCTGCGAAGGGTCAGCGGGTTGTCTCGGTCAATTACGCAGAGCTCGTCCGCAAACCTCCTGGTCAGCAAAAAGGAAAGCGGCCCCTCCTGGGTGGTACTGCTCAGACGGCACCGCAAAGCCCACAGAGAGCAAACAAAGGAAGCGACCCCCACTTTGCCTCGGCCTCGAGGGATGCCAAGCCAGGGAGGCTGGCGGAACAAGCCTCCTTCCCTGCAGGAACGCCTCCCAGGATGGACACCTCCTCCCTGGGGCGAGGATGCCAGGGAGCTCCTGCAGGTCAGAATCCTGGCCCTTCCGTCAGAGGTGCTGGGGGGGAGGGTGCTGGGGCAGGGGCGGGGCTAATCCGCACAGTTAGGAGCTGGCCTCCCGGCTGGTTGCCTGCTGGGAGCTCAGCTAGTGAGATTCTTCTCGGCTCAGGCGTGTGGCCATTCTGGGACCTCCAGGGCACCACAACCGCACTTTCAGGCCTCCTAGGAGCCCAAGCTGCCTTCTTCCAACCCCCCCTCCCCCACCACGGCCCAACCCCACGTCACAGGGCTCACTGACAGCAGCGAGGTGGCGGTCCCGAGGTCTTCAGCCTCTGTGCCTGGGCCTCCTCAGGGAACGCTGCGCCCAGGAGGCGGCGCTGAGATGGAGGAGCCTGCCCCTGCCAACCCCAACGCTGGCCGCCCGCCACGCAGAACGGCTGCTTCCTGGCCCCACAGCCGCTCCCACCCGACCCCGGGCAGGCCCTCCAGAGGCAGCCGTGGTGTAGGGGCTTTAGAGAAAAGCCCCTGTGACTTACAAGTGACCCAGAGGGAGCAAGCGCCATGCTAGTCTATCGGCCTTCTCGGTTAGACGGGCGAAGACCGCCAGGGAGCCCAGCCCCCAGCTCTCGCATTCAGACACACCGGGTGGCACAGGGCAGCACCCACAGGCCCACCTGTGCCAGAGGGAGCGGTGAAAACAGACACAGCCTGGCAACAAAACATGGTGGCAGCCCCTCCCCCTGCCCACCAGGGCCGTGTCCACCCCAGAAGCAGCTCCTGGATAGAAGGACCCCGGCAGCCACCAGGGTGTCCAACTGGCCTCCCGTGCCCACTCCTGTGTCACGGAGCCCCTCTGATCGGCTCTCACACGACACCAGTTCTCCACACCTACAACCCTGGCTCCTCCACGGCCCAGTGGATGACATCCCAGTCTAGTGACCACCCTGGACACCTGTCTACACTTCAGGCGCCCCCAAACTGGCCTTTCCACTGCCCTGCTGTGCCTGCAGGCCTGGCACGCACCCTCTCTCCTGCTCTGGCCCTCCTGGGCCTCCTAAGGCCAGGGCCTCTGGGCGTGGCCTCCCGGGCTGGGCCGCCCTGGCCTTTGTGTGCCTTCGAGGCCCTGTATTTTATTCTGAATGCAGGCTGTTCCCACTTACCAATGAACCCTGTTCTTAAAGGTCAGCATTTTACAAATCAGTGATTTGGAGTTGGAGCACACCTTTCCCATACAGAGCCGGGCAGGTGAGCCCGCAACTGCCCAGGTAACCCACAATGTGGCTAAGCTGGTGCGTATTTGCAGTGAAAGCTTTTATCTTAAAAATATAACGCTAGTAATTAAGCAGACTAACGCCATTGAGCATCTGATGGAAACAGACAGAGACTGTGTGCTCCGGAAGCAAAGCAGAAGCTCATAAAAGCAGAGGTGGCTTTGCACGGCCAGGGCTGTGCAGTCTCGGTGAGGGGAGCGGCCCTGGGCCGGGGTCAGTGTGGGAGCTGGTGGGAGCCACGGCAGGCTGGGCGGTGTGGGAGAATGACCTGTGACAGCTCCCAGGGGGCTGCAGAGCACACCTGGTGCTCCCATGGCCCCTCTAACCCGCCACAGGCACCCAGTCTTCTCCCGTGGCCTGCTGGCCCGAGACGGGAGAGCTCCTCATCTGTAACAAGGCCGAAGGCCCTCCCATGGGACTCCCATCACCTTATCCCCCGAGTGGCAGATACTGTCAACACCCCTGAGCACCGAGGCTCACTGGAGAACAGCTAGAGGGAGCACAAACGGAAAGCCAGCCAGGCGGCTGCCTCAAGGAGCTCTCCCACAGTTCATAGTGCAGGCGACTGAGGGCCAGCATCCTCTCTGTCCTCTGTGGGGAGGAGAGGGAGACCTAGGCTGCAACTTCATGCCTCCAAAGAGCACAAACCATCTACTACGTGCCTCAGAGCCGCAGGGGGGCCTGCGGCTGCTGACCTCTCTGAGCCAGGGCCAGCCTCACACTTCACCTGGGCTGTTACACACCCTGCACTCACCCAGAATCGTGGGGTGACTGTTCAGCACAGGCCCCAGTGAAGCCACGATGAATAAGATAGTGTGCAGCTCCTGAAAGAGCTGAGGACGCAAGAGCTGGGCCCCACCTGCCAGGCAAGGGGCCCGTGGCCGGCGCACCTGCACGGGAAGTGCTCAAGGTGGGCCCATCTCTGCTGCAAAGAACATCTGGGTCCTGCAGCTCTTGGAAAGCAGAAGGGCAGACATTGCTCAGCACACCAGTGAGGAAACAGGGGTGCCTGAGATCCCACAGCCAGGGGGTGGCAGGACAGAGAGGGAGGACTGCCTGCTCCCAGCATCCTGTACAAGGCCCGGCACCCCCTGGCAGAGGGGCAGGTATACCATGCCCTCTGCCAGGAGGAATCCGCTCTGTAGGCATCTGTTCATTCCGCATTCAGTAAATGCCTTTGGGGCCAGAGTTCCCCGAAGTTCATTCCAGGTCACCTCGGAGGCCTCCTGCACAGACCCCTCTGTGACTTCCCTTCACCTGGAGCCCCAGACTCGGTGGCCTGGCTTCCCCCTCTCTCACTCCCCAAGGCACAGGGGAATAGGAGGAGCAGCCACAGCTGATGCCCTAGGCGCTGCAGTGCGGGGCTGAGAGAGCACCGGCCCCTGGGCCGCCTCCCCTGTGCCAGCTCCCGGCCGCTTACCGGAGCCTGGCCTGCTGGAGATGGGCACCTTGTTTACTCCGGGGAGAAAGAAGAAGAGAAGACATGCATGAGGGGCCACATCACGCCTTCTGTGGCGAACACACATCTCCGCATCCTGCTCCCCAGCAGGGTGGCTCACCCCTCAGATGTATAATGAATCAGCACTCGCACATTAATAAAAAATGACAAGCGATCATCGCACTGAAATCTCTGAGCGCTGGGCCGCGGACACAGAGGTCCTTCTGCGGCTCCTCTGTGTGCCCGGGGCCATCAGTCTGGGGGGTGGACAGGCCCGTGAGCGACATCTTGGCTCTTGCCGGCAAGCAGGCAAGTTACCTCTGCAGGGCGGCAACGCAGGGCCCGCGGGTTATGCCTTTTTCATCGCCATTAAGAAAGGGGCCGAGCTCAGCTGGCCCGGGCCCCCCAAGGTCAGGGAGGCGGCAGAGTGCCGGGGTGAGGGTCAGTCCGGCCCCGGCATTGGAAAGCCACCGTGTCCGTGTCCCCCCGGGGCCGAGGTCTGGCCAGGCGTGGGAAGTGAACCACCTGGCTGCCTTTTTGTCTTAAAAAGCGTATAGATGAGTGAAGGGACTGGACAGGAGCCTGGGTGGCCACAGGGTGGTGGCCGCAACCCCCTCTCAGCTCCTCTCACCTAGAGCAAGGCGACCAGGACCAGGAGGAAGCCCCAGAGGCACCCCGGGAAGGGCTGGCCGTCCACTCTGCGTTTTACACTCACCTCGGCATCTGCTAATACAAGCCTTACGTCCACCGTGGTGTTTTACAGGCAGCCCTGGAGCCCGGAAAGATGGAGCCGAGGGACACAGGCAGCCCGGATGGCATTCAGGCCGCGTCCCTCACAGGCTGTGCGGCAGTGAGGCCAGCGGGAGCCGCAGACTCCGCTTTTGCACCATGGGTGACAAAGCCCCCAGACACAGAAGATGAATTCCGAGCTTTAACTCATCGCTATCATGCTATCGTGACTCAATAAATGACAGCTGTCATTACTGGGGGCCTTGGTCTTGGTGGCCCAAGACTTCAAGAGCCCAGAAACCCAGCACACAGCCTTGGTCACTGCCATTTCCATCAGTGTCATCACCAGCACATCACCGGACACTCCGCCGGTGGACACTGCCTTGGGGCCATAATGAATCCGTGTGGATTTTCACGACAGTCCTGCAGGCAGGGACACTAACCCTACAGGACTGGGAGAGGAGCAGTTCATCTGGGGCCTCAGGAACTGAGTGACGGAGCCTTATGCCTTTCTCATCCCCATGTCTGGCACCGGTGCCGCCCTCCAACGCCATAGTAACAGAGGAGCACCCCAGTTCCCACCATGAGCCCTGCCTGGGCTCGCCCCTTACACAGGACCCTCCCCCAAGGCAAGCCAGTTACGTAGGCTCTCACACGTCCTGACCCACCAGGACAGCTGCCAAAATGCCCATCCCGGAGCCACATTCATCCCTGACCATTCACCCTGCAAGCTGGGCACTTCTCCAGAGCGCCTCCTGATCGCTCCAGGTCACGTGACCGCTGCTGAGCTCCGCCCCCCGAGTCCTGACAGTGGGCCTGGCCCGAGGGAGACTCCGAGCTTCTCTAAAGGAGACTGAGGCAGGCAGCTCTGGGGCCTGGGCCAGCGCTCAAGAGTGAATCGCAGGGACCACAGTGAAGGCGGAGCAAAGATGACCGCCTGTAGTGCAGTAACAGGGCCCAGGCCACGCAAGGGAGACATTAAGTGCCAATGTTCACACGGGACCAAAGCCAAGCCCTCAGCCTCCCTCTCAGCTATGGATCAGGTGAGTCTGGACACGGCCTTGGTCCTTTACCACTGCCTCCTGTCTGGAGGACCCTAGTAATATCGACCACACCTCACTGGTCCTCCCAGTCAGCTAGAGGAGCGCGCATGCCTGCCTGGCCTCTACAATGACTGCTGGGAGCAGACGGGCTTGGGGGACGGGGAGGGGGACCACGGGCGCTGCATTTCTGTATGTGCTTCAGCACTGTTTGCACATGTTCTGGGAAGTATGTATGACTTTTTAGTAACAAGAAAGGGGGGTAATCTATGGGGTTGTTGAGAGGCTTAGCTGCCTCATTCATCACCCATCCATTCATCCAGCAGCGCCCTGGCTCCGGTTGCAGGAAGCAGCCCCTTCCCCCCGAGTGGAGGGGCCGTATTTGGGTGCCAACGGCATTCCCGGACAAAGGGAGGATGGAGTGAGACAGAGTGCTCTCAGGCAGGAGGCCCGGGCTTCTGCTTTCACAGCCAGCTCAATGTCTGACCTCAGGGTGACCCCTGATGCCCGGGGGGCCTGAGTAGCCTCACCTATAAAAAGGACAAAGGCTCCTCCCATCTCTGGAGCTGCCAGATGTTTGGTCCCAGAAAATACCAAGTAACTTGGGAGGCCCAGCCTGGAGCAATCCCCTTCAGAAGACTGACAAGAACATCCTGTAATGAAGCCATTAGCCAGGACATCCTGAGGCACGGGGCGTCGACGCCCCACTCGCTGTGCCTTGGCAGAGCCTGGCTCAAGCCCGAGCCCGGCGCAGCGGCACAGCCGGGCAAGCATGCTCCGGTCCTGCCCAAGCCGGAACACACAGGAGACAGCCCATTGCAAAACCTGTGCCTCGGGGTGGAGCCTGCCCTACATTAAGAAACACTTTCCAAATGAGATAATTATTTAATAGGTAATAAACCGAGTGGGGAGGGGCAGAGGGAATTCAGATGATTAAGTGCCTGTGCCCCTGGCACTGTGTGCCTTCCCCTGAGCTGAGCTGTCCGCCCTCACCTTTCAGTGCCTTCTCACTCCCAGCTCACCTCCGCCTCTTCCCAGTGATCGTGACCCAACCACTGGCCACTGGGCTGCACGGAGGGCCAGAGTCTAAGAGCCAACACAGCAAGGCACCAGCGGACTCAGAGCATCGGGCCTGGCCTCCAGCAGCTCTCAGTTTCTCTGCCTGTCCCGCCTGGTGGTGGTGGTGGTGGTGGTGGTGGTGGTGGTGTGTGTGGGTGGGGGGGAGAATTATAAGGCCCAAGAGTGAATGTGGAGGGATGTGACCAGACAAGGGTGGAGCCTGGAGTGCAGTGGACAGAAGTCAGAGGGTACCAATGTCCACTGCTTGATCCTGGCCCAGGAGTCCTGTATCCTCAGGAATCTGCCCATTCCAACTCCAGAGGGTGCAGAACGGGGCTGGCACAGGAGGTCTCTGAATCTGGGGACATGGTGTGGGGAGGAGGCAGCACCCACCAATCAGATGCCGGGACCACGGGCAGTGCCTGCCTGCACATCCAACAGCACAGGTTTGTTTATATCTTGTTTCTTGACAAGTAAGGACCCTGGACCTCAGGAGGTTAAGTGACTTATCCAAGGTCACCAGTCCCAGGACTCGATCTCGCCCTTGCCTGGCTCCAAAACATGGGCTCTTTCTACAGCACCAAGCTCTGTACTGACACCCACTTCCCTACCCACCCGGACACCTGGCAGGTGCTCACCAGTGTGAACTCCCTTCCCCCCTCAACCATTCTAGACAGATGCCAGTCAATCCCAATCTCAACCCACCAAAGGTGCTTCAAGCAACGCCTCAAGGAGAGCTCTAAGGGTTGCAAGCGATGAGAAGCAGTGTGACTGAGTGAAGGGCCTCACAACCTGAGTGGGTCACAAAGAGACACAGTAGAAGTATAAGCAAATGGTAAGGAGGGTTTGCAAGGGCCAAGGGTCATGATCAGGCCATGAGTGCAAAAAGAAATCAGAAAATAGTGAGGTTGGCCTTCTGGGGGCTACACTTAGAAAGTGGGACCTGGATGGAAATGGCTGGAACGTAGTAGTGGTCAATGAAAACTGTGTAGGTGGGGGACAGATGGGTGAATAGGGTGAATTGATGGATGGGTGAATGAATGGGAGGCTGGGTCGATTGGTGGTTGGATGGATGGATGGATGGATGGGTGTATGAAAGGGTAGGGGAATAGATGTGTAGAAGTGTGGGTGAATGGATGAGTGGGGGGATGGGTGTGTGGATGTGTGGGTGGAGGGGTGTCAGGGGAATGGGTGTGTGAGTATATGGTGGAAGAATGGGTAGGGGAACAGGAGGATGGAAGATCGGGGCATTTCTATAGTCAGGGCATTTCCTCTTCTCTGTCTCCACCGCTCATCCCTACCTCGTTCTTCTCTTTCCTCTCCTCCACAGCCATTCGGCTCAGAACTCCCAGGTCTTCTGTAGATGCCCACAGAGGCCCGTCATGGATACAAGGACTAGATTCCCAGCCCTGCATAGGCGGGAGTAACTCATGAAGTCATGCTCTGGTCTGCAGACTAGCACAGCCAGAGGCACGGAGGGATGAGCTTTCCTCGCAGCCTTCCGCATCCCGCCTTCAGCAGGCCCCCGGCTCACACCTTCATTATCTCTGCCTGCCCAGGCAGCTTCCACCTCAATATAAATCAAAGGGCCCTGGCCTCCGTTCAACTCAAAAGCAGCTTATTCCTTCGGGGCCTGAAAATGAGCCAAGTCCGCCAACGGTCCAAGTTGCCCATTCGGGGCCTGTCTGGTTGTCTATCCCCGTTCCAGCCACACAGGCTTCTTCTGATGCCCGAGAGACGCGGAGACAGCCAGCAGAAGCACCTGGGAAAACACTGGTCTGCCCAGTCACAGGGGGCAGGGGACAGGAGGGCAATGACACAGGCCCAGGACCGCCGTGGCCCGGAGCCTGGGGGGCTCTCGGGGGTCTTGGAGCTGTGGGATACCCCATGGGGAGCTGGGCCAGTGCCTCACACAGTGGCCGGTCTAAGGGCAGGAGGAACACGGGGAAGGAGGGAGCTCCATTTTAGAATGATGCCCCTGATCTTCCAAATCCCTCCCCGGCCCACCTTACTCCCCGGGGCTATCCTGCTTCTGGGCCCAGGAACAGCCTGCTAACTCTGGCCTGGCCAGGCTGCCCGGTCCTCACCGGAGCCCAGGGAAGAAGCTGGGCAGGCACAACAGCGGGAGATGAGCTGGCCACAACTCCAACTCTGACTCAGGAGGCAGCCGCCGGGCCGGGCAGTAGAGTCCACCTGAGACTCTGAGGCAGGCATCCCATCCTTCAGACACCCGTGGGTGACACAATGAGAGGAGCTCCAGGGGACAGGAAGAGGAGGAGGGCGTTCTTGGAGCGGCTCAGCCTGAAGTGGCAGAAAACGAGCTGGCTGGGTGGCAGGGGAGCTCAGGCAGGAGGGAGCCAGCAGCCAGGGTTGCATTAAGTGGCAGCACTTTGTAAGTACCCCGCCGCCTGAGCCTCCACTTCCCCTCCGTAAAATGGAGACCAGCACAGCACCTTGGCATTATCAAGAGGACCTGAGACAATGCAGCTCAGAGTGAGCATGGTGTGAATGGTGCTGGTCTTGTGAATAATGGGCCTGGCTTTCTTAACGAGCTCCCCAGAAGGTATGCATGCTTTAACCTGGAGAGGCGGCCTAGCCCGGGGCGAGGGCAGAGGTCTGGGCTCGGACAGCCAGGGTGGGAAGCCTAGAGCCACCTTACTGCTGTGGGACCCCAGGCCAGTCACACAACCCCGCTGGTCTGCATTTCTTCAACTGTCTAATGAGGATCATGAGACCATTTCCCAGGGCTGTGGGAGGATTATGTAAGCAGACGCAGGTAAACGGAGCAGTGCCTGGAACCACAGAGGCATTCGCTTAGGTGCGTTGTCATGTCAATCTCCTGGGAGGCCCCAGCCCGTCTCAGGTGCTGCCTTTGGGAAAAACCCTTTGGGAACCCCACATTTTGGGAACTGGTTCCAAACCCTAAGAATACCCTTAGTGACCTAGAGGATGCTTTGAGGGTGCCTTTCACCCCTACCCCCGCTCCTCCTGTAAATGTGGGAGCACCGAGCCTGGCCTCCCCTGGACGCATGCTGACGATGACCCGGCGCACAGACCACTTAGGTGACGAGTGTGACCGGGCTGGTTCCACGGCTCTGAAGAGAAGGCTGAGGACAGAACCACCACGCAGAGCAGGCCGGGAGCCACCAGGGCAGTTGGAGCTGAGGGCCCTGTGTGCGCCCAGGCACCTGCCCCCTCACAGGAGCGGTATGCACCCTCATTCTTGGGGCCTCCCCAATGCTGTGAACTGTCTACGAGCTTGTGTGTCTGCTGGACTTCATGTTTTCCTCTCCTGAGGTGCTATGTACTTAAAGCCCGGCCTCCATAAACCTCCTCTCAGGTTAGGTAGCCCGGTTCACCCTCCGATGGCCCGAGGGGAACTAGCTCCAGGGGGACCTGGGCCCTGCTCCTCCCAGCCCCAGGGATCCCGCGTGTCCGGCAGAGAGCTGAGCCTGGGGTGTCCACGTGTGGTCCCAGGCCCTTGGCGTCAGCCTCATCTGGGACTTCTCAGACGGTTAGCTCACTCCAAGCCCCGCCCACCCCCAGCCACACAGCATTCCCTGGGAAAGGCAATGCAGCACGCGTCTTCCTCCCAGCCTCTTCTCATCCTCAGGTGCGTCCCAGCATTAAAAATGGAAAACTCAGAACACACACATTGGCGACCAAGAACATGCGTGGCATGGACCGACCCAGGGCAGCTGCAGCCCGCAGGATCCTCAGGGCCACCCTGGGCCCGTGATGTCACCTGACGGTCACAGGCTGTGGGAAGGAGACATCCTGCGATCATCGATGACCGTGACTGAGAACACACCCCTGGGACCCCTCCGAAGGGGCTCCATCCCTCAGAGAAGGCCCAGCGGAGGCGGGCAGGCAGGTCTCCCTGGAGCTGGAGCCCCAGGGGGGGCTGGAAAGATGAGAATCCTGCAGGCCTGCAGGGATGCTGGCCCGTGCCTGGACCCTCACACCTGCTGCCCTCTGCCTTTCAGGCTTGGCAAACTCCTTAACCTGAGACTCAGCTGGGGATCCACCTCCTCCAGGAAGTCTTCCTTCCACCCAGGCTCCGCCCACCCTGGGCTGCCCCTTGGGTGTCTGTGCTCTCACTTTCCTACATCGTAACTGTCTACACACCTGTCTGGTTTGTTTCTATCAGGCCGAGCAATCTGAGGGCAGGGATCTGTCATATTCCCCACTGTACACAATAGGCACTCAATAAATGCTGGCTGGATGAAGGAGTCAGATATGTGCCCAGGAACAGCCAGGCCCACCAAGGACAGTGAGTGCCCATGTGTCTTCTCTGTCACAGCAGAGCTGCTCCACCCACTACCATGCAACTGCCCCCAGCCCCCAGGCCCCAGCCGTGCCAGCCACATCTGTGACCCTCAGCCCCGCATCCCGCACAGGTGCCGGCAGGGGAGGGGGACAGCACGTGGCCCCCGAGGGGACCCCAGGCATGGGGCCGGGTAGAAAGGGGCTCAGCACCGTGTGCAGAGGAATGCTTCTCTCCCTCCTGACTTCAACCGCGTGGAGAAGCGAGGGAAACTGACTGGAGAATGTAGAAAAGCATGACTGCGCCACCTTAAGGGTTCCCTGGCTTTTCTTTTTCTTGAGAGACCAAGGCCTCTGACGCAATGCACTTGGACAAACAAAAGCCCAGTGAGGATCATGAGGCCATTGAGGCTCAGCAGCGGAAAGCACGGCACTGCGGTTCCATGCCAGCCCGCGGCCTCCCGCCGCCCGGAGCCAGGCTGCAGGGGGTTTTCCACCAGACCTGATGGCGGGGCGGAGCCACACAACCTCTCCTCCATCTGTTCCCAGAACTCCTCACCCTCTCACCTTCCCTTTCCCTCCCCAGGCCTCGGTCCTTACCTGAACTCAGAGCTCCTGCCCTGAACAAACACCCTGATCTTGGCAGTGCCAGCCTCCACGCCTGGGCCTTCTCTGTCCCTGAGTCACCTGGCCATCCTGCAGCCTGGGCTTCGCCCTACCTCCCCTCCGGAAAGCCACAGCCATGCGGATCATCACGTCACTGAACCCCACGGCCAGCTGGCTCCTCAACCCCCTTGCCATCCAGCCCCTCTCTAGGGGTGACAAGAGGGGCGCACAGGGTCAGGCACTTGCAGTTTCCCAGGGACATACTGAGAGGGGACCAGCTGTGCCCACACACAGGCACAGGGAGCACTGGCTGGCTCTGCGTGGTGTGGCAAGGCCCGCTGCCCTGCCGAGGTACATGGCTGCTCCGTGTGTGAGCTCCAAGGTCACTCCTCAATGGGGCATCTGTTTCCAAGCCAAAGGAGCGAACCTGTGATGGTGGGATTCCAGGCTTCAGCCCCGGGTGGGCTGGCGAGGCAGGAGAGGTGTCTGCAGGCCGAAAAGCTGCCCCTGCTTACCTGCAGCCCTGCCTCCGGCACACGGCACCGGCTCCCAGTGCACCCCTCAGGCCTGTGTTGACGTCACTGGTCCCCAAGGTCATGCCATCTGACATGGGGTGTCAGCAGGAGCCCTGGCTCCCACTGAGCGGTGAGTGGCAGCCCTGGGATGGGGGGCAGGATGGGTTTAGCACCTCCGCTGGCCTGAAGTGGCCCCAGCCAGGCCCAGCACAGAGCTGGCCCTACACGTGGAGCCGGGTGTGTGTGTGTGTGTGTGTGTGTATGTGTGTGTGTATGTGTGTGTATGTGTGTGTGTGTATGTGTGTGTGTATGTGTGTGTGTGTGTGTGTGTGTATGTGTGTGTGTGTATGTGTGTGTGTGTGTGTGTGTGTGTGATCCCTCACAGGAAAGGGGTGCACCAGTCTCTGCTTCCCATCTGTCTGGATGAGCAGGGACAACCGCACAGTCCGCCCTGTCCTCCTCCCGTCAGATCCCCTGCAGGAATGCAAGCGTGGGGTTTGCCACGGAGAGCCCCCCACGCAGGAGAGCCCCCCACGCAGGACGATGTTGTCCAGGATCCTGGGAGATGGGGCTCAAATCTCAGAGCTGCCAAGTCTCCCCGCAGGGCCCTCCCCTCCTGCCCCAGACCTGCGGCTTCTTCCTCTCAGCGTGGAGCTCAGGCCCGGGGCCCAGGCCGCCTCCTAGCCTCAGCTGCTCTAGAACTGACCAGTGTGTCCTATATGTGCTGTGATACCCCTGACCCTGACGAGCCTGCCCTGGACATCCCCGGAGGCCTCTGCTTAGCTCTGCCTGTCCCCTCAGGGGGTCTTTGCAAACCCTCTTCCTAAGGCCGCTCCATCATAGCCCTCTGCCCTGCACGTCACCTCCTCTGAGAGGCTCCCTGACTTCCACGGGGAAGGCTCCTGTCACCCACGCCCGGCCTGTGTGCTCCCTCCCAGCAGCCCCACTGACGCTGTCTGGTGTACAGCATCTCCGAGCACAGCATCTTCGAGGCAGCAAGGACTGCTGCCCACTGCCCCTCCCGGCTCGGGACTGTTCAAGGACATCACGTGGGGCCTCTCCCTCCGCCTCCTTCAGGCTTAATTCAGCACAAGACAGGCCCAGGGCAGGGAGCCGGCCAAACCCATGTGTCCCCCTGGGCTGTCTCCAGGCCCCGGCCTCCGCGGGCCCCGGGCAGGGCTGCATCCCAGGAGCCGACACAGGAGCCGCCATGACAGCCTAGCCGGGCTCCCCCTGCACAGTGGCTGCTGTCGCCCTCGGCTCTGATCTCACTGAAACCCACAGGCTGCATTTTTGCATTTTTATTTTCCAAAAAAGTCAAAAGTAAAAGAGCACTGACCATTCCTCCCGGGGAGGCCCCCAGCCCCAGCACAGGAGGGCCTTCCGCACGGGCTCCTCGGCGGGTCCCCCATCCTGGGCTCCCGACTCCATCCCCACGGTTCCCCTGGCAGACTGCAACGCTCACATTGTTTCATTTTAGTTTTCATGGCTCTTCTCTGGCTTTTGGGTGGGAAATGGAAGCAATTCTGCACATGATTTTTTTTTTTAAATTACACAGAGGAGCTTATAATGAAAAACAACAGTCCCTCCACCCCCATGTGCTCTGGAGGCACCTACTTTTAACTTTTTAAAACTTCTACTTTCAGTTCCTCTGACGGCGTCTGCTCTATATGAGGAATATATTAAAACGTCATGGTTGGAGCCTTTGATCGTCGGAGCTCATTGTTTCCGATTTCTCAGTCATTTACGGGGAGCGCAGCTCCGTTCACTGGAGCCTCCCAGCCACGCCTTCGTCCCAGGGTCCCGATGCCCGGTGCCTCCGCCCAGCTCTGGGCCCTCACCTCGCACTCCCACCTGGCTCGGGAGGCAGCACCCACTCCGGTCTCCCTGCTGGGGTCCCCGCCCTTCCCTTCCTTCATCTGCCCCCTTACTTTGCATCAGAGGACCCCGAAGTAACTAAGAAAGACCGAGGGAGGTAAGAGTTCTGGATCCTCCCTGCATGACTGGAAAAGTCGCTCCCGGAGTGAGTCTGCTAATCTCCCTCCTCTGCCTCCGCACAGGATGCCCAGAAGAGGGCACAGGGTACCCCTCCTGCCCTTGTAGACCCCTGGGTTTTTGTTTCCTATTCTCTGGAAATTTCTAGAAGTGTCCCTTTATTTTTGGTTATCTGAAATTTCACAAACATAACTAAATGGGATTTTGTTTTTAAAGTGCTAGGCTCACTGAAGATTATTTTAATGAGAGGATTTTGTCCTAATATGGGCAATTTTCTTGTTTTAATTTTTAAATATTTTTCTCTTATCTGTTTTCAGTTTCAGTTTCTGGAACTTCCATTAATTACATAATTACCTGCATTAATATTCTAGCTTCCTCATTCTCCTCTCATATTTCTCTTTGTCTTTGCCTTTTTATTCTTTCCCACCCCCCGTGGTTTCCAAAATCACCTTCCATCCTAAAAAAAACTTTTCATTTCCGCCATCATATTCTTCACCTAAAGCTGGTTTTTATTTTCTGAACACTCTGACTTCGCAGCAGCAGCCTGTTCTTGTTTTATGGACGCAGCGCGCTCTCGATCTTTCTGAGGTACCAAGAGGGCCGTTTTCCGCTTACACTGCATCTCTCCTTGAGTCCCGTTTCTTCCGGGACCATACTTCACCCACGGTCTACACTGACGCGCTTCCACGCAGCTGGCTGCACGCAGACGCCAGTTAAGCCTAGGAATCTATGCATGTGTAGAGATGCGACTGGAGACCTGGCTGAGAGCTCTGCAGGCAAGGGGACCGGCCCAGGGGAAGCGACAGCTACGCAAGGGGCCCTGGAGGCCGGAGGGCGGGAGGCTCAGCTCTGGGCCCAGCACACGCGCTCTGTCCCCGTGACCCAAGTCAGTGTGGCTTCTCCGTGGAAGAATCCAATGATCACCATCAACACTGCTGGTCTAGAGATAAACAGCTGATGCCAGTCACTCTCCACAGGGTGTCAGGAGGAAAAGAGGGTCACTGCCATTTAGTCTCCTGTCTGCCGCTGGTCAGCCACGTGTAAGTGCAAGGCTCAGAAGGACAAGTACACGCACAGGGTGGTGCTGGGATCGACACCCATCTCCAGAGCCATTCCCTCTTCCTGCCCCGCAACCCCCACCTCCAACAGTTACCCTCCTCCCCCCCACCAGCCCACAGCCGCTCGCTTCTTGCTGCCTATGGACCTGACTGTGCTGGGCAGCCCGCTGAGGTGGACTCAACAGCATGTCTTTGTGAGGGCTGATGGCACCTCTGAGCATCCTCTCCCCAAGTGCATGCATGTGCAGAACTCCCGTCCTCCTTAAGGCTGAGTGACATTCCAGTGTGTGGATACACATGGTGTCACCGTGTCTCTGTTGTCCGTTTACTCATTTCCCCTCGTCCGGCACGGCTCGGGCTGGCCCGGGGAGCAGGCGCCACACGGAGTGGTAGCCCGTTTACTCTTAAAGCAACAGAGCGTGGCCCTGCCACCGGCTCCCAGAGGAAGGTGTGCTGCCCAGGTCCTCACAGACAGGCCTCACCCCTCCCAGCTCCGGCGCCTCACAGGGAACATCCTCCCTGCTCCATCCCCTCACAGGGAACTGCCCACTGCGCGCGCCCAGACCGCCACAGGACCGGCCGAGGCCGCATGTCCTTTCCCGGTGCCCGGCGGGCCATCCGCGGGGGTGACAGGCAGCCACGCTGAGAGGAAACGCAGAGCGGCCGCCATGCTCAGCAGAGAAGGCAAAGGAGCCAAGGAGACCCCCCCCCCCCTCAGCTCCTCCCTCCCCTATGCCCGTCCTGCCGGATTCCTCTGCAGAGACAGCCCAGAAGGCATGAACAATGAGATGCAGACCTAGCTTCTCTTCGCGGTCCTGAACACTCCGCCTCCACCCAAATCAGATGGAAGGCGGGAGAGAGGGGAAAGCCAGGCCAGGGCCGGGATGGCCACCTCGCTGCGGCCGGGCTGCGTGTCACTGACCTGGACGCCACCTCCTGTCTGACGAGGCGGGCGAGGCTGCGTAACTCCCGACGGCAGGGCATTCTTACGTCGGAGCCCGTGCCGCTGGGCCCCCACGGCCAGGCCGCGCGGCTCCTCCCGTCCCACCAGCGGCTCCGGGAGGCCGGGCTGGGGAGAGCTTTCCCACCACGTCGGAGGGCAGGAGCCCGACGCCTGGCTCAGGCGTGGCCTGCGCGTCCGTCCGCAGACAAGGGGTATCAGGATGCAGCCTGGATGGTTCACTCCCCTCCCCCCGCCTTCCAGGGGAGGCCGGTGGCTCTTTAGGGCCGCCCTACAAGATAGACTGGAGCGCGGTGTGGGGCAGCGACATCTGCCGCTCCCTCCTCCCCGGCTCTCCTCTCTGGCTTCAGACACATGTGGGGAGGGAGGGCGCTGGTGGGGACCCAGATGCCTTCTGAGCCTCCGCGCTTGGGCCCGGCCTCAGCTGGATCAAATCAATCCCTGGCTCCGAACAGGAACCCCCACCCGCCCCCCATGCAGCCGGGACAGGAGCAGCTGAGGCCCGGAATCTCCCGGCCCGCTGGGGAGGGCTCGGCCGCTTTCGGCACGGACATGCCTGCTCCCACCTCCCTGTGCCCCACCCCGTCCCCAGTCCCTAAAGCTCTAGGCTGAGCAGGCCCAGGAGCACACCGCCACCTCTCCACGGCCGGCCCTCGGGGAGCCTGCCGGGCGCCGGCGGCCATGGCCCCCTCCTCGCCAGGCCTCCTCCGGTCCTCAGAGGGCTGGGCAGGGAGCCGGCAGCGCCTCCCCCAGCAGCTCTGTGACTCCGGGGCACTTTGCCTTCTGCAGGCCTCTTTCTTTATAAAATAGTCACGTTTCTGTTTTACAAATGTCTTGGTTTAGGGATGAATTTAATTCTGGCTTCTCATTAAAACAAGCACACAAAACTAACACATTCCTGCGGGCCCAGACAGCACTGTGAGCCTGCAGCACTGGGCCCACGGGGCTGCAGGAAGCCACTGCCGGCCAGGGCCGGCCTGTCCCGGGTAGTCAGCTCGTCCGGTGTGCCAGCACTGTCCGAAGAACGCCTCAGTTCCGGGCAAACCAGGACAGCCGGTCACCCTGCCTGCCCCGGGCTCCCCCGGACAGGGACAAACTGTGCGGTGGAACCAGCCCTGAACCTGGAGCCTCCACAGGAGCGGCTGGGCCCTTGCCGCAGGCCGGGACCCTGCGGGGAGCTGCAGACCCAGCTGAGCCGCTCTGCTCCCAGGTGCTCGGCTCAGGGTCCGCCGGGAACGGACCCTCTGGAGCACCGGCTCTGAGCAAGGCCTGGACGGAGGGAATGGTCCATGCTTCTCCCCCGGGACCACGGACCCTGCCTGCCCTGCACCTCGGAAATGCAGTGATGGCCGTGGGATTTCTACGTAAGGAAAACGTGACTCGGAGAGGCGAAGTAACTCGCCCAAGCTCACTGGCTTTGGAGGGAGGGCCAAGGCCCAGGCCCTGGGCTGCCTGGAACAGCCCCAACGAGGGGCCTTCAGGAGGGAAGAGGGAGGCCAGCCCAGCAAGGCAGAGGACCGCTCCTGTGCCTGCCCCCACCAAGGACATCCCCGGCTGGCCCGGGGGAGGCAGAGTCACCCCGTGACACCGGCTCTGTCTCTAACCAGCTGGGTGGCCTTCGAGAGCAGTGCTTGGTTTTCCTGTCGGCGGATCAAGTGAGTTCACTGTGTGATGAGTAGCCTGCCGCCTGGCTATCAGGAAGGCTCAGGAACACCGTCTCTCACACGGTTCGTTCTACGGTCCCGGTGCGTGCCGGGAGCCTGATGAGTCACCCATCTGTCCTCATCGCCAGAAGCCTGGCATCGCTGAGGATCACCCTCCCTGCTTCCATCCCGGAGACTGACGCTCCCAGGGCCCCGGCCCGAGTTCCCGGCGGTGGGGCAGGCCCCGTCAGCACAGAAGCACCGGAGCACCCGCCACGCCGTTTCCTTTCCAGCTCTCCCAGGGAGCGCTCCCCCGCCCCACCCCATCCCATCCCATCCCGGGCCACCCAGGGCTGGGTGGGGTGTCTGAGGACGAGACAGGCAGCCACCGGGCCAACTGGCAGCGGCAGTGGGCGCGCCCCGGAGGGCCAGCCCGTGCGGGCGCCCTGGGCCCCAGCCGAGCGAGACGCGTGTGTGCACCCGATTACTTGGCTTCCTGGGTAAAGGGGCGCCTGCCAGCACAGCAGACCTTCCCTGGAACATGGGAGGCGGTAACAGGAGCCGTGGGCTGAGGCCGTTCCCTGGGTGTTCTCACTGCTCCCCGCGCCAGGCCGGACAGGGGCAGCTGTCTCGGAGACCGGGAGAGGGGCTGACGTCCTTCTCACAGGGACCATCAGGAACATGCAGGTGAAGGTGCCCTTCACCACACGGTGTGGGCCAAGGAAGTGCCAAGCGTTGTCCTTACTTGTTTGGCTCCGGAATGTCTAGGGGTACGCTCAGATGGGGTACCCCAGAGGGTATCCGCCTCCGAGCACCAGTTACAGCATAACATTATCTTAACCATTTGGTCTTGGTGACCAAACACACAATCTCAGACTGCAACGTCCAGGGAAGAGGATTTCACCTCCTTTCTAACTAAACTGAGAACATTCTGGAGCTCGGAGGAACCTCTGCGAAATCGCCATCAACATTCCCATTTTACAGGTGGGGAAAGTGAGGCTCCGTGCAACATAGTC
Organism: Nyctalus aviator; assembly: GCA_036971965.1. Taxonomy (NCBI): domain Eukaryota; kingdom Metazoa; phylum Chordata; class Mammalia; order Chiroptera; family Vespertilionidae; genus Nyctalus; species Nyctalus aviator. Next base: position 77,990,399 of record CM072928.1, on the reverse strand, counting down.
GATTAGAGGTGGGTCTGCCTCCCCAGCCAGTACCCTCCACTCTCACCCCCACTGCACCTGAGGACAGGGACTGGGCAGAGGGTGGACACCCATGCGGAGACAGGAAATGGGGTGGTATCCAAGCAGGGCTGGAGCCACCCGTTCTGTAGATTCAGTTTAATGTCATTTGCCAGTTAATGTCATAGAGCAGGGCAGCAAGCTGCAGCCTGAGGGCCAGATGCCCTGGCACCTGTTTTAAGGCACACAACCCTGCCGGGTCACTCACCATCCGCGCTTTCGTGTCTCAGCAGAGGTGAGTGTTGGGAGAGAGGCCTTGTGCACAAGCTGAACAGAGATCCTGACTCAGAACTCCCAGAATGACTCGGCTCTTCTTCAAGACCAGGCCGGACCCCAGCCCCCAGGCACGGAGGGGGAAGCAGGCCCAGCCGGAAGTCACACTGCAAGCTCCCTCAGAGCCACTCGGCCCCTCTCCCGGCTCCAAAGCCCCCGGGCACCCTCGGGCCCCGAGCAGGAGCCCCGGCAGCAGAGCTGTCCTGCCATGTCACTGTGCTGAGCCTAACCAGGGTGGGGTGTTTGTTTTCCTTTTCAAAATGTTCTCCCAGAAGAAACAGGGAGGCTGGTGTCCTTAAACAAAACCTCTGATGCCCTGTTTGGAATTATTTTTATTGACAGCAAGACATGGGCTGGGCATGGCTGTGAGCAAAGACAGATCCCAGTCACCCTGCCACCTGGCATCTCAGATTGTCCGGGCGCCACGGTTCCGAGTGTGCCAGGGAAGGGCAAGGGCTCCGCTCCCCACCGCAGAGCCAGGAGCCTGCGTGTGGGTCCCGGGGTGGGTCCCTGGGAACGGGCATCGACACCTGAGCCCCAGGTGTCTGTCTACAAAGTAGGGGTGATGACAGGGCTGTTGGGAGCATCCCAGAAAAGTGCAAAGAGAAGATGAAGCTAGTCCAGAACATAAGCTCAGTAAACGCTGCCACTCACTGTCACTCACTGTCACCATATCCTGAGACGGAGAACGGGAGCCAGGCCTCTATTTACTAGCAAAGGTTTGCACCAGCACACGCAACACAGCTCACCACAGAAAGCCTTACGTCAGGTCCAAAGTGAACTTTCATCAGATGTGACGCTCACATTATACCTGTGCCTTCCTGTTTAACTCGGTGAGCCAGCAGGACAGCCCGCGGTGACTCCGGGACCGGACGCCCCGGGCCCGGGCAGCCTCGCCGGGAAGCCCTCCTGCCGAGGGCCACGGAAACTGCAGTCAGAGGAGCCCACTTGGGGTTCATTCGCAGTTAATCTCTAAACTTACAAAACCATTTCTAAGCGATTTCTCTCAGTCGTGAGTGTCTCCCTTCACTCGTTCAGAACTATACCTGCTTGTGTGTGCACGAAGGTCTTAGAAACATTCCTCTAAGCGCAGGGTCAGCCCACAGGCCGCTCAGGAGGTGGGGCCACCCGCTCAGGCCAGGCAGCCTCGGCCCCAGCGTCGGTCATAATGTCGAAGGCAGGACTCCCTGTGAGCTGCACTCTGTGCCCTGCAAGTGTGCCTCACGGGTGAGCAGGAACAGGCGCAAGTCGAGCTCAGAAGACTGCAGAAGACTGGAAATCTAAGTATCTATCGGAGGCGGCTCATTAGATGAATTACAGTTCGTCCATATAATGGAATATCAAGCAGCCATAAAAACAGATGAAGAAGCGCTTCAAGCCTCATATGGACCAATTTCCAAGATACATTGTCAAACCAAAATAGCAAGATGCCAGCGATTGCATTAAAAAACATATATATGTATGTGTGTGTGTAAATTTATAGGTAGGCCCACATTTATAAATATTCACAAATATATGTATTATTTACGTGGATACATCTAGAATATCTTGCAAACACCATGTGAGACATCAGATGCCTCTAGGGAGTGGAACCAGGTGGCTTGCTGGGAAACAGAGTTGAGAGGTGGGGTTTTATGTTGTTGTTTTTTTACTTTTGTAACTAGTGAATTTTGAATCATGAAAGTTAGGCTACTTAAAATAGTAAAATAAATAAAAACCTGCCGAAACCGGTTTGGCTCAATGGATAGAGCGTCGGCTTGGGGACTGGAAGGTCCCTGATTCGATTCCGGTCAAGGGCATGTACCTTGGTTGTGGGCATATCCCCAGTAGGGGGTGTGCAAGAGGCAGCTGATCGATGACTCTCTCTCATCAATGTTTCTAGCTCTATCTCTCTCTCCCTTCCTCTCTGTACAAAATCAATAAAATATATATTTAAATAAAAACCTAACGAAAAGCCAAATACCTCCAACTTCCTGATATAAAGGTGAACTGGAACAAGGGAGAAGGGGATCCATTTATCTTTCCCAGGTCTCCCCAGCAGGGGTACCCCCTCCCCGACACACACACACACACACACACACAGTAACGCACACGAGCTCCCTCCCCACCGAGGGAGGGCCTGAGACCCCCGCTGCAGGCTCCTTGGCTCCAGGCTCTGGGAGTGGCCCAGCACCCACACCCCCAGGACAGCCAGGAGGCTAGTCATGCTGCTCTGGCTTCCCAGCACCTGGCAAACAAAGGTAAGGAAGACGTGTTCTAATCCGAGCCTGGAATGGCCCTGCACACAGAAGACACCATATAAACACTGTTTAAATAAATAAAGACACAGGGAATTCTGGAAGTAACAATCACTTAGGTCACTGTGAGCCCTGAATTCAGTGCAGTGAATCTCTCACTGGTTATAGGGAAGATGCGCTCCCAGAATGCCATCTGACCTGCGAAGATGACTCAGCAAGACGGGGCTGAGATGAGACTAAATGCCGCCCCCCCTCCCTTCACCAGGCCCCGCCCAACCCCAAGCCCTGGGCCTGGATGCAGAGCGTCGGAGCCTTCCAAGACGGCTTGTGACCGGGCCAGTGGATTTGGGAATAAGACAGATGCCAAGACTTTCCTCCCCGAACATGGACCACTTCCCGGGCCTTTTCCTGGAGTGGATAATAATTACCGCTCTTTCCCAAACGATGGGTTTCTTTCCCCATCAAGCTCGGCTTCTACCTTTAATTTGCGTATGGAAAACAACAGCACAGGGACTCGCTGAGGTGGGTGAAGACCTCTCCAGCTCAGTAAGTACAGGGACTACCTGTTTAGAGGCACATGGGGGGGGGGAGGAAAAGAAAGGCACCCCGGAGACCCGGAGACCAAAGCAGCTCAGTGAGCGGGCCTCTCTGTGCCCTCTGACCCCGGCTCAGGGACTAGGCAAGGAGAGGAGGGGGAGCTATGAGATGTGGGCACTGACAGCCCCATGAGCGGTGAAGACTGCTGGAGGGCCACAGCTGCACAGCCCTCCAGCCCCCCTGCAGGCACTCGACAAGACCCTGGTGCTTACGCCTCTGGAAGGGAAATGAGTGGGGGTTTAGAAGTCTCCTCTGAGCGTCTGTAGCCACGTGCCTGCCTTCTTGCTGGGTGTCAGTTCACATCTACAGCCCCAGGGGGTCCAGATGATCCCACACAGGTGCTACTCCCGAGGACCTGGCAGAGTCATGGAAAACGACAAAGCTCAGGCCCTCAGATAAGTCCCTATTCACAATCCCAAACTGCACATCGCGTGCATGCATGCACACACACTCATGGCATGGCCAAGAGTCCGTGGATACCACAAAGCACCCGGTGAAGTCCGCCTAAGACACTGAGTGAGTAACAGAAAGATAAAGAAGGTGGATAATACACAGCATGAAAAGGAGCTATAAGACTAGGAGGACAGAATGAGAAAGTTCCAGAAGGAGAGAATGGGGAAAATAGGGGGAAAGGTGTAATTTGAAGAGATAATAAACAAAAACGTTACAAAACCGAGGAAAAGGTAAGATTTTAAAAATAATGAAATACCTAGACGTCAGGACCCGTGGGGGTCAGTGAGCAGGACTTGGACAATGGCATCTGCTGGGGAGGGAGGAGAGGACCAGGGGGAATCAGTCACCAGTGCCCGAGTCAAGGAATTAGGGCCAAAGCTAAAGAGGGAGGAATGGGTGTGGGATGTGAGAAGCAAAAGGAATCAAGTAACGAACCTTTAAGACCAAATGCCTGAGGAAACACAAACGTCATAGGAACGAAGAGAGACTTAACTATAAACACTGCGGAAAGTGTGGTAATGGGACAGACAGACTTTTCTAGGGAGAGATGGACTGACAGATTTACTGAGATGACGCAAAAATAAACAGAAAGTTGGAATTACCTCTAATCATTAAACACAAACAAACGTGGCTCTAACAAACAAAACCAGGCTGTGGCTTTGCAGTCTGGGTTTTGAATCCGTGGAGTAATGGGTAATCCTTAACATATACAGATATTTGAAGACAATCCTTAACATATAGTTGACACATGAAAATGTGAACACATACAAATATGTACAAATATGTTTACATATACAAATATTTTAAGGTAATCCTTCACATATTCAAATATTTGAATACTGAGGGTGAAGTATTCCGTAGCATATGTTATGTGGCTTATCTGGTGGATACTTCAACTAAATAAGAATAGAAAGAACAAATTTATAGGTGAACAAATCATTGCTAAACAAGAACCAATGGTGTAATAATAAAAATGTACTAATATAAACATCATAACAATAAGAGGATATAGAAGCTTATGACTGCTCAGTTTTTATAGAAAAGCATTGATAAAATCCAACATTCATTCACAACCAGGGAGCCCTAACAAAATAGGAACAAAAAGGAAATTTTAAATGAACTATAGGAAACCATTAGCAGTAGTCTTATGCTAACTCTTCAGAAACATCCCCAAATCAGGAACAAGAGAAGGATGCCCACTCATCAGGTTCTAAATATTATTAAAATTAAGTCCATCTATTTCTTTCTACTTTTTAAAATACGGATCCCAACATTTCTTAACTTGAGCATGTTGGTCACAGGATATGGCACCTGTGCCACTGGATAGTTCTACTCTTGACGGAATGAAAGAGGCAAAACGAAGGTAAAAATCTAAGAATTGAAAAAGAAAGAAAAAACTTCCATAATTTATAAATGACATGACTAAATAAAATGTCTATGAAAACATATGGATACATGTAATAAGACAGTATCCTGCTGGAAACAGGATCAACATATAAAATGCAACCACATTCCTAGACACTAGCAATGAAGAATAAGGCCCCTCACTAAATTTAAAATTGGCACTTTAAAATTAAGAAATGAAGTAACTGCTAGGAGAACAATTAATTATCCCACAGATAAAACAACTTGATCCCTATACCATATCAATGACAAAACAATTCGAGTTAGATTTAAAAACTGTATGCAGCCTAGCTGGTTTGGCTCAGTGGATAGAGCGTTGGCCTGCTGACTGAAGGGTCCTGGGTTCAGTATCAGTCAAGGACACATGCCTGGGTTATATGCTCGATTCCCAGTTGGGGGTATACAGGAGTAGCGGATCAATGATTCTCTTTCATCATTAATGTTTCTACCTCTTTCTCCCTCTCCCTTCCTCTCTCAAATCAATAAAGATATATTTTTTAAAAAAAACTGTATGTAAAAGTACAATTGTATGACTTTTAGAAAAAATTTCGGAAAATATCTTCATGGCCTCAAGGTAGAAAAGGACCTCTGAAACAAGAAACAAGATACAAATACAAGCCACACAGAAAGGGAATGTTACACCTGATTATGTTAAAATGTACAACTTTTGTCCCTACAAACCATATCATAGACAAAGTTAATGGCCATCCAAAGACTGGGAGGAAGTATTTATAACACATCTAAATAATAAATGATTAATATCTCTTTAAAAAAAAATAAGGAGGGCCGAAACCGGTTTGGCTCAGTGGTAGAGCGTAGGTCTGCGGACTGAAAGGTTCCAGGTTCGATTCCGGTCAGGGGCATGTACATTGGTTGCGGGCACATCCCCGGAAGGGGGTGTCAAGAGGCAGCTGGTCGATGTTTCTCTTTCATCGACGTTTCTAGCTCTCTATCTCTCTCCCTTCCTCTCTGTAAAAAAATTAATAAAATATATTTTTTTAAAAAAATAAGGAGAAGGAAGGAAACAACTATCAGAACAGGCCAACTAGGGGAGAGGAAACCAGAATGTCCAGTTCGCAAATGAGGAGGCACAAATTAAAGCAAGGTCATCCCCATTTACTAGAATCTAGATGGCCAGAAAACGCAGTCTAATAAGATAAATCATTGTCTGAAAAGTGCAGGAGGTAGATTTGTTCAGCCACATTGGAGAGCGATTCGGCAGAGGTATCCAATAAAGCCGAACATGTAGGTGCTCTGAGCCCAGGATTCCTGCTCATGCAGATACATCAGGGCTTTCGATGGTCCGTGTGACGTAGAGAAATACAGTTTACATCACCGTGCCATCCACATACGCATGAGCGCATACACCCAGGAACAACCTTACCTTCACTTGTGGCATTTCCTGTTTCACCTTTTCAAATGCTGTTTGTTACCCACAACACTGACTTCAAACCCGCTCCGGAAGAACTCCTTGCACATGTACACAAGGAGACATGTTTCACACATAGCAGCAATATTTGCAATCATGAAAAGTTGCAAACCACCTGAATAACCTCAGCAGGAAGGTAGAGAAATGGGTTGTGGAATAAGCACCATTGAACACCCAGAGATTTCCATGAGACTTCAAGTAGGGCATGGATGTATCTCAAAACCGTAATATACCGTAACGAGCAAGAAAAACTATACCCACTATAAGAACATGGGCATACGCCTGCAGAAAATAAACATGAGATTCTCCGGACCAAGGTCAGCCAGGTGGAAGGAGCAGGGGCAGGTAATGGAGTGCCAGGGGCAGGTAGGGGGCTGCATGGTGGTGAAATGGGCCGGCTCTGGCCCTGAGATGGTCCCCGCCCATCCCAGCAGAATGCTCTATCCCTGACTGCTTACAAGTGCCAGGGCATGGTCACAGAAAAAAGGAGACCGATTTACAGGCAATTTATTTATTTTAAAAATATATTTCATTGATTTTTTACAGAGAGGAAGGGAGAAGGATAGAGAGTTAGAAACATCGATGAGAGAGAGACATTGATCAGCTGCATCCTGCACACTTCCCTCTGGGGATATGCCCGCACCCAAAATACATGCCCTTGACTGGAATGGAACCCGGGACCCTTGAGTCCATAGGTTGACACTGTCTACTGAGCCAACTCAGTTAGGGCTACAGACAATTTATGTTTGTTTCTGAATTCTCTACCCTGAGCATTCCCTACTGTCTGCACTCAGAGCAGACAAGCCCTCGCCTTGGTTTGCCATCCATCGAAAGCAAGACAGAAAATAGCAAGCTGCGTGCAGGTATGTGCATTGCAACATTTGTGTGTGTGTGCTTAACATATTTGTGTGTGTGTCTGTCTATCTACCTATCTACCTATCTACCTACCTGTCTGTCTGTCTATCTTTTCTAAAGAACCAGACAAGCCAGTGGAGGTACTTTCTGAGCTCCACTGCCTGGAAGGTCAAACAGTCTGGAGCCTGACCATCTGAGGCCTCCTGGGTGTCACCGCTCAGGCAGGCCTACCTAAAACAGTCATCTCAGCATCGCAGCAATTCCCAGTCTTCCTCTCAGCAGACGTCTGACCAGCCCCACCAATGCCTCCTGGAGTGGGGACCAGCTCCTGGTGGCTCTGGGAGGTCTGCCTCAGCTTCCCTTTCCTGACTCAACTTCTTTGTCTGATAAATGGTAGAAAGTCTTCCCATCTCAACGGCACGGAGCAGATCATCTGGACAACACGTGAAAGGGAGAAAGTGACGGCATGGAGCAGCCACTGCATGGCTGCTGCTGGCCTGTGAGCCCTCAGGCCTGCCCCGGGGAGGTGTTTCTGCTCTGGGACATGCCAACACATACCGAGGGCCCATGGGTTCTGGCCTCCTCCGACATTACAGCCACCCTGCTGCGGGGTCAGGGTCTGCGTCGCAGGTGGGAAAACATGCACAGTCACTCCTGTCCCAGCCACCCCACAGCCCGCCTCCATGGTGGCTCAGGCAGACTCACCCCTTCCATCCCAGACCCACCCCCACCGTTGGCTGATCCCCTTGCCTGCTTTAGAGAGATGTGCTTCTAGTTGCTGTGGCATGTCCATCAGAGACCAGTTATGCTATCGATGTTACCATGCTTGCTCCAGTCTGCCCAGTGGCAACTGTACCCAGCAGCTGGTGGAAAACCAGCTGAAAACCAGTGTAGGTTTAACCAAGAAAAGCTGGGGCTCAGGGCCAGAGGCCCACGTGAGGACACACAGCAAAGGCCTTCACACGTGGCCTCACAGCCCGGAATCAGGACGCCGTGTGCATAGTCCCGGGGATGCGCACGAAACCGGTGATGGCTGCACAACTGGTGGCAGCGACTGAGTGGCACGGGGCAGGGTTCCCGCAAAGGAGGCCGGGAAAGGCCTGTGCACAAAGGGGTCTGCAGGGGCCCTCCCCTCCTCGCACCCCCCTGGTTATTTCTGTTTTCTTGTTTTCTGTGTTCCTCCTGTCCAGCATCCAGGGCCTCACTTACTAGGGAGAGGCTGCCCCTCCCAGGGTGAGTCAGCCCACACCAGCAGGAGAGTGCCTTTCATATGCAAACCAACCCATCCAAAGCCCACACTCCACACCGCCTCCTCTCTCTGCCTCTCACACTACAGGAGGCCATGTTCCCTACCCTCCTCACTCCAGGGCCAGGCACGGACAGCTAGAGAGCCCGTGCCCCATCGCCGCTGGAACTGCTGCGCTAGCCAGTCCTGGGCTGGCCTTGCGTGCCTGCCCACTCCTCACCACAAATCCACAACCAAGGCTCCACCCATGCCTTCCCCACACTCCATCTGCTCCGCTGGCTTGGCCCTCCCCGTGCGGCCCTGCCCCTCCTGGGAACTGTGAGGAACAAGCCATCCTTCCAGGGCCAGTTGCCTCCTGAGGGCTGGCCTCACCGCACCTGTGATAATGTGCCTACTTTTGAAGACATGGCACCTCCTGCAGAGGATTTGGGGCGCGGTGCAGTTGGGGCGTGAGTGCCCTGTGCTGTGCAGAGACATTTACCGGTCACTTGGCGAGCCGAGTGAGAGCCAGGCCAGCCCCTTACGTACAAGCTGAGACTAAGAACTGCACCGAGGTGACTTTAGGAGACCTGAGGGTTGGTGTCCAACTGAATTTTACACCTTGAGTTGTGGGTTCTGCTCAAAGAGAATCTAAATTCAAATCCAGTGACCCTAAGTGGCCTGCATCTTTCCTGCCTGTCATAATGGAGCTTAGGGAGCTGAAGGATCCTCCTCAGCCAGGGGCCCCGGCAGGTGTCAACTCCCCGCTGGTGACCAGAAGGGCAGAGGGAGGTGACCTCTGAGGAGGGAGGTGGCGCTGTGACATCTGATCACCAGTGTCCATGGAGAAAAAAGCCTCAGGGAGGCAGCACCTGCTGCCCACACTGCGGGGAGGACTCCCCAGCCCCCAGGGCCCTGCAGGGCCAATTCTCTGGGCTCTGCACGTGGGGTACGGGTCTCCCAGGGTGTGGTGACTGCCCAAGGTCACACAGCCAGGAAAGGCAAGCCCAGGCTCCTGAACGAACGCCTTCCCTGGGACCGGGTATCTGAGCTCCACTACACCATCACCATCCCTCCCCAACCCGCCCGGCTGTCCCCGTCCTAGGTGGTCGGACAGGAAACCTCCAGCCTGGCTGGCCGCTGTCCCGTGGGGACTCTCCTCCGGGCCTGCTGCTCCCTAACAGCCACGTCTCCTCCCAAGGACTCAGCAGCCTGGGGCTCAGGGAGTCCTGCCAGGTCGCCACCCAGAAGGGCAGCTCCCTTCAAAACAGAAAGTCACTTACTTCCTGGCCACGCACACTCCGTGGCAGTGACGGAGGCTGGGCGAGATCGCGCTGGCCCGGTGAGAACTGGAGGTGGACACGCTGTCGCCTTCCAGGGCAGACACAAATGCCAGCCCCAAGCAGCCGGGTTTCCGGGTTGAACAGAGCTGTCTGCCCCCAGCGCCCTGGAGCGAAGGCCGTGGGCCTGGGGCGGGCTCACAGAGCTGCTGCCGCTGTGCAGGCCCTCCCGCCATGCGCAACCCGCGGGCCCAGCCTGGACCGGGTGGCCGTGCACTGGGGCCTCCATCCGCCCACGCCCTCACCGCCGAGCGAACGCCACACACGCTCCTGGCAGTGAATGGGGGGGTCGAAAAACCAACTAAAGGACTCACCGCAGAGTGTGTGTGGGGAGCAAGCTTCCCCAGGGCCCACAGTGCAGCCCAGGCAGCCTCAGCCCTCCACTGGCTGGGACCTCGGGCAATGGTATTGGGAGTATTTCCCAACCCAACAGCGTTCAGGACATCCTCACCACACGGCGTGCTGGGTAGGCCCAGCCTCGTCTAATACCCACAACAGCCCGTGAGGCAGGAATCACGACGAACCCCATTTTCAAAGGGAGACGCTGGGGCCTGCGAGGTTAAGAGACTTAGTAAGTGTCCCCACGAGATTAAACCTGCACTCGCGGCCCGGAGCGTGCTCCAGCCCCTTCCTGACCGTTGTGGTCCTCACGGCCCTGCTCCCTCGCGCTGCCCCTCGCGGGGGTGACGAAGCTCTTCCCCAGGTGCGTGTGCAGGCAGGGAGCTCTCAGAACGGAAACTTATTTTGCTGAACACCTCCCACCGAGAAAAAGGAATAAAAATACTCTCAGAGCCAAATTTTCCTTCCTGGGTCTGAGCCTGTCTGGCTTGTGAGTACCTAAGGTGACCAGACGTCCCGCTTTTGGCGGGACAGTCCCGATTTTTAACAATTTGTCCCACGTCCCGCGGCGTTTTAAAAAAGTCCCGATAATTGTTAAAAATCGGGACTGTCCCGCCAAAAGCGGGACGTCTGGTCACCTTACAGTACGTGGCCTTTCTCTCTGGAAAAGCAGGTGCTTTCCGGTCCTCCCCCACGGCAGGGCCGTGCCCCGGACAGCTTTCCTGGGAGGACTCGGCTGACTGCCCAGTCAGAGCAATGCCCAGGGCCCCGACGGGATGCCCTCAAGGAACTTGTCTGCTCCCGGGCCCAGCAGAGGGTGGCCGGGCACAGGGCAGGCCACTGCCATCCAGGATGAGCCTGTGTGCAAAGCCAGAGAGGCTGGCGACGAACAGGGAGGACAGCAGAGAACCAATGACTGAACAGAAGAAAGAGAGGCAGAGACGAGGCAGAGGCAGAGGGTGAGACAGCGTCATGTGCAGGCGTGGAGCCATTGGCACAGGACGGAACGGGAGAACCAAGGGGCAGAGGGAGGGGTACTCAGACTAGCAAACAGTCGGAGAAGGACAGCGAGGAGAGAGGAAGAGATAGAGACAGCCACCTGGATGCAGACAGACAGTGATCAGAGTAGACAGGCAGGGAGATGCTGCCTCACACGCTGGCCTGGCCAGGAAGGTTCTGGAACAATACCTCACCCACCTGCACACCCCACCCCTCCCCATGGCCGCTAAAGGACATGGCACTGGCCTGGCCTGCAGCAGCCCCAGGACACACCACTGTCCCCCATTTCCCTGAGCTCCGTCACCTCGCCTGGTGAAGCGGCCCCCGGGCCCACACAGGGCTGCACTGTTACCTCCACAGTCTCCATACCAGGAAGCCCTCTCCGTAGGCGCCGGCGGGCCTGGCACCGTGTTAACAGTGTGTGCCGTGTATATGCAGGCTGTGAGCCACACTCATACACGCACCGGCTCAGCAAACCCACTCCCTGGGAGCCAGCTCCACGTTGCTCATCCAGCGCCCTGGAATCAAGGGCCTGCTGGGGGCCTGGGCATGGCACAGGGGCAGAGGGCACTGGCACTCCACAGGCAGAAGGGTCTGAGCCATTAAAACACACAGACAATGGGGAGGGACCCCACACTGCCTGATGGTGGCTCTGCACGGCCGCCATGGCTGCACCAGAAGCCCATCCGGCAGGCGCTCAGGGTGGCAGGTGTCAGGCTGAGGGTACAGATGGGTCGTGACCTGCGCAGGGTCTGGTGGCCACTAGAAAGACCTCCACCCACACCACCAGACTCCCACCCAGGCAACAGCGAATGATGACCCCTGAACCCTCCACCACCGTCACCCACAGCTCTTCGGCTCAAAAGCCACCTTGTAGGCATGACGTGGACTCAGGAGCACACACACAGGACTCCCTGCCTTCCTTGAGACAAGGCCCACCACTGTCAAGCCCCCTTCCTTTCGAACAAGCAGCACAGCGCTGACTCTGTGGGGCCAGGCTCACAGGAATTTGGCTCCCATTTGCCTCTGGATACCCAGAGCCCGGGGAAGGAGTCCCCCAAAAAAGGAGAGGGTCCTGGTGAGCATGAGGATCTCCGGCTACGCAGCCCCTCCTGCAGCCACCCAGGCCCTGGCCCACAGCCCGGGCCAACGGGACACCTGGGGAGAGAGGGGACCCCGGGCATTGTGGGCCTGTGCTATCAGCCAACGTAGACAAGGACCTCCTGGGAAACAGTCACTGTACACAGTCTGACTTATTCCTCATAAGCATCCTATGAGGTCAACACTGTTACCTCCATTTAGAGACGGGAACAGGCTGGGGCTCATTCTACATGCTGAGCGCCACGTAGCTGGTAAGTGGCCGAGCAGGACTCAGCCCCAGCAGTGTCCGACTCCAGGATCCGAGGCCTTAATCACAAAACCACCTTTGTGTAAAGCGTCCTCATAAAAACACGAGCTATGGTTAGAAATACGAGCAGGTCCCACAATGGGCCCCTCTGTAAAACACACAGAGATCGTTTACTGAACTACTAACCAGCTTTGGCTCGGTGTCTGTTTTTCACATACACACTGTGTGTGATGTGTGCATATATGCATGCCTGTAAGTGTGTGAGGGGTGTGTAGAGTGTTGGTGTGCATGTATGTGATGCTGTGTGTGGCGATGGCTGCTTGTCACTGTCAGAGTGTGCATACGTGTGTAAGTATGTGTGACTGAGCGTGTGGATAAGGGTGTGCACACTTGTGTGTAGGTGTGGGGGAGTGTGCGAGCAGAGCCTGCGTTGTTGGCTCCTCTGAGAGCCCCGGGCCTGGCTCAGGGCGGGGCCAGGAGGCCTCTGGGAAGGCTGAGGAACAGTGAGCATGGACAATGATTTTTTTTGGAAGCTGGAAGTCACGGTCTCAGCAGAGAATCCATTTTAGTAACAAGAGAAGTGGAATAACGTGGCAAATTATATGTCTGACCAAATAAATTATTCCTTTCATTTTACCGTTTTGTTTGGAGGGGAGCTTTAAACCTCATCTCCAAGCACATTCAGCAAGTGCTTACTGAGCGGATTTGGCTGTAATTAATATGAATTTAACTTTCTTTTCTCTCCCAAGGCGGGGCCAGAGGAGACGCAGGCAGGACAGACCCCTCGGGCTGAGGGGGTGCGCAGGCTGCGAGGGCAGAGGGAGAGGGAGCCGAGACCTTCACTGCTGCTGCCAATGCCCTCCGCCCGCCTGCAATAAACTTATGCTGGATTTTCATTCTTCTCGCAGAGAATAAATTAGATTTACATTTCTCAACCCCCATGTTTCCCCCACATCCCACCCTCAGCGTCTGTCTGGGGCTGAGAGCTCCATGTCCTGGAAGTCCCGGGCTGGGGCTCAGGCCGAAGGCGGGCCTCACGGTCGGCTTCTCAGGGAACAGCAGCCTCAGGTCCAAATGGGCCTTTCCCAGGACGCCCGGCCCTGCCCGGCCCTGGCGAGCACCTGCCTCTGTGCTGCCAGCGGAGTCAGGCCGCCCAAGGCTCATGGCAGCTTCACCAGCCCACGGTCTTTGGATCTGAAATTACTGAAATTAACAACTGGGGTGACGTATGCATCATATACCATTTAGCACTTCAACTATTAGAAGTGTGCCGTTCAGTGGCATTAAGCCCATTCACATTGTTGTGCAGCCATCCCACCATCCACCGCCAGAACTTCTGTCCATTCCCAACACTAACCCCACATTCCCCTCCCTCAGTCCCCAGCAGCCACCACTCCACTTCCTGTCTCCGGGAAGGTGACGACGCAGGTGCCTCCTGTAAGCGGAGGCACACAGCGCTCGTCCTCTGTGGCTGCCTCTCTCACGTGGCACCGTGTCCTCAGGCTCGCCCCGTCGCAGCCTGCGTCAGAGTCCCCTTCCTCTCTAGGGCTGCACACTGTCCCCTGGCACGTCCACGCCACGTCTGCACGCGCGTTCCTCCGTTGATGGACACCTGGGCTCCTTGCACCTTCGGCTGCTGTGAGCGATGGTGCTGTGAACAGGGGTGTGCATATATCTGCTCAACACCCTGCTTCCAATTCCGTGTGCACATGCCCGGAAGTGGAATTGCTGGACCATACGGGAATTGTAGGTTTACTTTTTTTGAGGAAATTCCATACGATTTTCCATAGTGTCGGCGCCATTTTACACCCCCCACCACTATGGGGGCTCCAATGTCTCCAAATCCTCGCCAATACCTGTTATTTTTCTGTTGTTTTGACATTGGCAATCACCGTGGGTGTGAACGGCACTGACGCCACCTGCCCCCACGCAGAGGCCCTGGCTCCCGGGCTGGGTTCACTCCTCGGCAACAAGTCTCAGCAGGAGCATGCGCTCGGACCAGCCCCCATCGAGGGGGAAGATGGCAATGGACGGGACAGCGGGGCTGCAGTTACACTTCCGACACACTTGGAGACACACTTCCGACACGGCGCCAGGCTGTTCGAGGAGCCGGGGCACAGCGGCCGGTCCCTCATGGGCTCGGGATGAGAGGGCGAGGTGGTGGGATCCCTACTGGAGCTGGGAGCCCCAGTGGTGCATGTGGGAGGGGAGGTACAATGCCAGGAAGGTGCCCAGCGTCTGAAGGGAGGACAGAGAAGGCGAACGTGCCTGCCACGATCCGAAATGGGCTCCGAAGGTTACCCTGGGACAGTCCTCGCGGGGAGACTTAGCTGCCTGATTCTCAAATTGCTCCTGGGGACCTGAAGTGGAGAGGCCACCGGCTATGAAATCCCACGGCTGGGGTGCAAACAGGCTTCTCTCACCTGTGTGACCTGGAGCACCCGCTCTGTCCCAGTCTCAGGTCCCAACTCTGTAAAACGGAGCACGGGATCTTCGCCAACTGCAGGGGTTGAGGCTAATGTGCGTACATGAGACAAAAACCTCCCTGGACCCATAGTGCCCTCCCACACCTCAGGAGGCCCAACTGGATGCGGACCTGCTGCCTCGAGGGACCAGCCCAGGGCTCCTGTGTGTGGAAACACAGGCTGCCCCCGTCTGAGCAGCAGCCCAGGGGGCTGGCGCAGAGGCCGTGCCTGGAACCCCGAAGCAGAAACGCCACAAGCACAGACTCTAGCTCAGGAGCTCACGGTGTACAAGGCAGGAGTGAGGGTGCCCGGATGCAGACTAGCAGTGCTTGCTCCCACCTTCACTCCGATCCGGCTCGGGCACACTCTGGAAAACTGGGCAAGGGCACCATTCAAATGTGCGCGCTCCGTCTCCCTCCGTGGCTGTCTCCGCCTCTCACACGCATGGATTTGCTACGTAGGGTGCATGCAGGTGCACGCCAGCCCCACTCCCTCCTGCCCGCCCCGCCCCGCCGGCTGGCTGCAAGCAGGCAGCTGTCTCTGGACACAGCCTGGCTGAGGCCCAGCGCTCTGCTGTCACAACAAAGGCAGCCGTCCCCCAGCCGCCTCCCGGAGTGCCCAGCAGTGAGGGCCTGTGGGATTCTCCCCCCGGCATCCTGTCCCTCACAGGGACGCTGCTGGGCCACAGCTGGAGTACAAAGCTCCGAGCCACGGAAGCTTGTGCAGGGACATCTGTGAACCAGCAGACACAGGAAGGAGGCGTCCCTGTGATCTTCCGCCTGGTTATCCAAACATTTCCTGGCAGGCGGGCCCAGGCCCTGCGGACAGCGCATGGCGCAGGCTCCGCTGGGGAAGCAGAGATCAGTGGCTGAGGAGAAGCCCTGGTGCAGGCTGAGGGGGCAGGACAGGGTTCCCAGCCAGAGAGAGAGTGAGGGACACTAGCCAGAGGCGAGTGTTTGGAGGCCACTGTGGAGCCAGTTCCACGTCTGAGCCCAGCACTGGGGCGCAGGTCCAAAGCCTAGAAGGTAGACTTGTGGACCTCCAGCTTCACAGGGTGGGCACACACCCACCCCGGTGGGACAGGGCCTCCACACCCCAGGGGCAGGGCTCCACTCCTCCCCACCTTTGGGAGACAGGTAACCATCAAGATCAAGGTTTCCCTACTGCCCCCCCTAACGCCCCACCGGTGGGCTCCGGGAAAAGACAGATTATTTTTGCTTCCACATTCCATTCTCCATCGCCCTACGTTCACACAAACCGAGATCACTTCCACACCGTCTTTGTTCCCGAGCCTCCTCTCCTCCCAACAGCTGTGTGACTTAGGGTGAGTGAGTGAACCTCTCTGAACCAAGCTGCTGTTTCTGCTATGCTATGGCTTCCCGGTTTTTGGTGTTTTTTTTTAAAGTCATTCCAATGTAAATTACCCAAGATATGAACATGTAGATTTCCATAGTTAATGAATGGTAAAGAACTATTATTCTTTATTATATGATGTTAATGCACTACATAATTCCATTAATGAACTAACTGCTTTTGTGAACAGAACGAATGAACGTTTTGCTCTGTGTGTGGTTTGATAAGAAGGGGACAAATTACAGTGACACGGAAAGCTAACAGTCACCGCAGTGTAAACCCTCCGTGGGCGCAGACAGTGGGTCTCAGAGAGGTCAGAGGAATCAAAGCTCTGAGCTCCTGAGCCACTCTCAGCCTGTCCCCAGGGGCCTGCCCATCCCTGTCCCTGCCTGTGAGAATCCCGCAGGCTCAGCTTCCCTAAGTTCCCAGCCAGGATGAGTGTCTCAATCACCAACCAGCATCCCCTAGGCCCTGCCCCGGGCCTCACGTCTCATCTCCTGAGCCCACGGCCGGGAGAGAATCCGGGAGAGTGTTCTGAACCCTCCTCCCAATTCCAGCTGCTCCATGCATGTCTCCAGGCTGCCCACTTCCGTGCTCCCCAGGCCCACAGCGAAGCTGCCACAAGCTGGCAGATCAGAGGGATATTGAATTACAGCCGCGTCCCCACCACAAGCCAGCTCCAGACGGAACTCGTCTTAGTGTGAAAGCAAACCTCAGCACGTCCTGGGCAAGATGTGTCTCCCTCTCGGCCTCACACTTGCCCACTGGCTGAACCTGCACCTAGAAACAGAGGCTAACCTAATGATGGGAGGGTCCCCTCTCCCCCACCCCATACAGCTCCATCCCTTCCCCCGCCAGGATGGCTGAATGTATAGATTTGGGATTGCTGTAAATTGTAATGTAATTATACTGCGCCAGGGGCAGCCTCCCTCTGCAGAAATTAAAAAGCAATTCAGGTAAATGATCTTTAGCTACAGCTGAGCGTCCCTGCAGAACTCATTAAGTCCAGGGACCAAAAGGCATACCTAAGGCAGAGTACAGACAGCTACATGCCTAACGCTGCCTCGCCTTGGAAACCTGGCCGCCAGCGGCGACAGGAGCAAGACCCACCCAGATGTCTGCCGCCCTTCACCTGCCTCTCACTGCAGACTCTGCACACACCTGTCCAGGTGTCTCTCCAGCACCCTTTGGCCTGCCACCGCTAGACCATTCTATGGAGAACAGCCCGTCAGGCTGGGGAAGGAGGAGCTGGGTTACCGGCAGAAGTATGTTTTAAATAAATGAGAAACTAGCCATTTGGGCTGCAGGAGTATCCTTTCCTCTGAAGCTCTGAATTCCAGAAGCCCAGAGAGTTGTTTCAGGTTTTGGTTTTTAAATTTCCTTCACTGAACCAAGCACTGGAGGAAGAAATTACTGCATAGTAAGAAAGGACTGGAAAGAAATATGCTAATATGTGAATGATGGGAGGAAGAATCAGGGAAGAATATGTTGATATTTACTGTGCTTTTCTGCATTAATCAAAATTTTAGATTGCTTTAATAATCAGAGAAATGGTCACCATCTAATTTCTATCCTTACTAGAGATTCATGCACGGGTAGGGTCCCTGGCACATCCCTTTCCCCTGGCTACCTTCCACTGGCTGGGCAGTTGGTTAGCCGGCCACACCTCCTGGTTGAATTCTGGTTGAAGGGACAATTTGCATATTAGGCTTTTATTATATTTTATTATATGACCGTCACATGCACCAAGGGGCTGGGGGTGGGGCACCACCTCTCTTGGTGCTAACTATGGCAAGTGGGTACCAGGAGTCCTGGGATGAGGGTAGGCTCAGGAGCTGGGGGAACACAGGTCTGGGAGCCCTAAGGACCCCCCCACCCCCCCGCAGGCTGCTTGATGAGAACCAGCTTGCAAAAGCCATTCTGTTCATGTACTTTGAGCCACAGCCCACACCAGTCCCCACTATGCTGCCTGAAGCACCTACTGTGTGCCAGTGCAGAGCCACAGCCCAGTGTGGGCATGAGGCTCTGAATGTCTGCCCTCACCCACTGTACTTCCTGGGAGGGTATCGCCTGCCAGGCACTGTTCCCAGTGCTTTGCTGATGGCAGCTCACTGAAATCCCACAATGATCCTGGTACCCACCGGTGGGAACTCTACAAACGAGGCATGAGGTGCAGAGGGCTGGTGAAGCCACGTGCTCCAGGACCCATCCGGCGCAGCGGCAGCGTGTGAACACGGACTAAGCCAGGCCTCAGCCACGGCACCTCCTCTCCTCACAGAGGCAGGGGCGCAGCACCCGCTCCCGAGGCCTCGTCCCTGGCCCCGGGATCACAGCCCGGCAAGAGCGCCCACTGGTGCTGTGGATGGTGGCCGGCCCAGGAGGCCGGAGGGACCCAGCCCTCTGCTGTCCAGCTGGCGCCCCGGACAGGCCCCCAACAGTGCAGAGCCTCGGTTCTCCATCTGTAAACGGGGCTGCACCTGCCTCCGAGGGTCATGGCAAAGACTTGGGTCACCGTGTAAAGGGCTGGTTGGGGCAAAGCAGAAAAAGCATCTTTCCGAGGACAGTCTACAACTTAAGGAGGAAGCTGGAGGGGGTGGGCCGGGTGCCCCCTGAGGGTGTGGACCCCCTACTGGGCCCACCCGTAACCTCTCCTCCTCACCCTCCCATCCAGCTCTGCCAGGCGTCCTGGCAGACCCTACCACACACTGTGAGTGTGGGGTGGGCCAGACGCACCCCTGATGCTGGGCACCCCCTCTCCGTGGTGCCACAGCCTGGCCGGAACAAGACCAAACACCCTCCCTAGAGCCACGATGCCCATTTTTGTCGCCTGGGCGTCTGCTAGCTCCTTCGCGGTGGATGCTCACTCTCAGTGCTGCTGGCTGAGACACAGGCCCATCCTAATTTGGGCATTTTTCTCCGCATCCAGTCAATAGGAAAACACATCACATACCGGCCCTCGGAACTTCACTCCACGGAGCCCAGGAGCCGCCGGACCCCGGGCACAGCTGGGCCCCTGCAGCTGCCCTGCAGACACCCCGGGGAGCACTGTCCCCGGCGCCACTCGGTGGCAGTTCCGCCGGCCATGCCAGGCCGCCCGCCCGGCAGGAATGGTGGACTGGAGGGCTTGGTGCTCCGGGCCCTGCGCACACTTTTCCCACTTCCCCAGAAGTGGGGCGGGCCGGGTCTTGGCAAGGCGTCTGAAACCACTGGAGGCCACACACGTCACCGCATCGGCACAGGGCAACCTCCTCTTCCCCGTCCCCCGCCCCCCGAAAGGCCTCCTGGTCAGGGACTGAGAAACGCACTGAGCGACCTCAGCAATCCGCTGCTCTGGCGCCTCCTGCACACCTGAGCTCCGAGCTGGTGGCCATTCTCCCGCCCAACACGCAAGTGCCAAGGAAAAGCCCAGCCCTCCCTCCAGACAGCCAGGCTGCTCTCCGCCAGCCCCACATCCGGTCCTTTTCCTTCCCCCCGAAGTTCCTGCCACTGTGGACGGCCAACGCTCAGAGAGACGACACGCAGACACACGGCGCCACACACCGGTGAGCGAGCCGGGCGGTGACCGTCCCCGCACCCTCCCCAGGCCGCACAGCCACACCAGCCTACCTTGGAGGTGGGGGGTGGGGGGTCAGGAGCCCGCGGGAGCCCCTGAGGCAGCTCCCTGCCTTGCTCAGCCTCGGCCTCTGCTGCGATCCGGAGAGGGGCTAATGCTCACCAGCTGGGCTTGGTGGTTTAACCCTCCGGGCGTCCAGGGCACCCAGCCAGGCTGACAGCACGGCCCTCTCCCGGGCCCCACAGCCCAGTCGCTGGGAAGTCAGCAAATGGGAGGCAACAGCTGGGATTGCAGATCCGACAGGAAAGCGGGCCAGCGGATGAGGGGAGGAGAGACCGTTCCAGGAACCGCTCTTGTACAGTGCTCTGGTTCCCACGGAGCCAGGGGGCTCAGGCGGAGCCAGGAGGACCGGGCAGAGGGCAGAGGCCCAGCCTGGAGCCTTCTTCCAGCCGCCCCTGCGAGCCCCCGACTTTCCAGGGGGCCGCCTCAGGAGAAGCTGCTGGGGAAGGTCTCCCCGCAGAGCACTCGGCAGCCCCCTGTTACACACACTCGGAGCTGTCGCCCTCCCTGCGCTGTGCTCCCGCTCCGCTCCCTCTGTCACTGTCCTGCCTGGTGAGCTCCTAGTCATCCCTCAGCAGCCAGGCCCAGCCCTCAGGAAGCCCTCCCTGCCGCTCCTCCCCGCTCCTCCGCGGGGGGCAGGAGGAAGCATCTGGGGCAAACCCTCCTGAAGTCCCCGCCATACTGAGATGTGAATCCCGTGCTGGTCAGTCCCTCCTCCTGCCTGGGGAGCCCCCTGTGGCTCAGACGTGGGGTGTCTGTCCAGTGACTGACACAATGACTGGCGAAAGCCTGCAGCTGGACAAAGAACCCGCCGTCACCAAGCCTCTCGGATGGACTGCTCTTGAGACCAAGGCTCATGTCAGAACTGTGTCTGCGACCAGGGCTCAGCGGCTCAGTGGAGATGGTGAAGGCATCCTATCCCTGGGTCACCTGCTTCCAGTGCCTTCCTGGAAGCGCAGCACAGACTCACCTGTCTCGAGAGCATTCAGCACTCAGTCTACCAAGGAGCCAGGAACACAACACGGAAAGGACAAAAGCCCTGGCCCCACCCCATGCCTCAGGGCCTCACAGGAAGTCGAAGGGCCCCTGCGTCCTTGGTTTAGAAACAATTCTAACCGATTTCTATGTTTTCTTAGCACATGAACCCAGGTAGGGAGGTGGGTGTAAGTAGGTAGGTATAAATTGAAGAGGGCAGGGGCATGGGGATACTCTGGATAAGCAGGTTACCAGGGGGTGGGAGGAGGGAGGCAGCACCCATAAAGGAAGAGGGGCCTGTACTTGGGGCTCACAGAGACTCAAGTTCAAGTCCTGGCGGAGCCACTTCATAGCCAGGTAGCCTTGGCAACATGCTAACCAGCGGGCTTTCCATAAACACTCAAATGCTTTTTGAATTAAACAGAATTGACTAACTGGATTTGGCCTTGAAGGAGCCTTGGGATTTGGAGAGGCCAAGGCTGAGAGGAAGACGCTGGGGTGGGTCCCCTGAGGGACTGGCCTGAGAGCCCAGACAAACGCAGGCGGCTCAGAAGCGCTTCTGTTGGGGCTGGGGGCCTGGGAGGCAGGCGGGGAGCAGGCGGGATGGACACAGCATGTTGGTCTCTCTGTGAGGAGCTAGCGCGTGTCAGCCCGGCTCCTGGCTTTATCTGCACTAAGTCCCCGAGCATCCAGCACCCGCTGAGGACCCAGCCAGTTGGGAAGGTCAGCTTTGGGCCACTGGCACCTGCATACGCCTCCCCAGAGGCTGCTGGGGAAGCTGGGCTGTTCTCTTGATGGGGCAAAACCCTGAATGCGCCAAATGGCAGCCCTGCTGCAGACAGGCCAGCCCATCCCGGGGCAGGTGCTGTGCTTGGAGGTAGTGCTGCCATCCCACAAGGATGGATGCTGGAGCTCTTTGGAGTGTTCTGGTTCTTCCCATCACCCTCTGCGAGGGGTGGGCCTAAAGCCCAAGCAGCTCTGAGCTCTGCCAAGTGCAGGCATGAGGGCCGGCCACCGGAAGCAAAGCAGGAGGACTGGGATGGCACTGAGGCAGAGAACAAGGGCCGGAAGCAAAGTGCCAGGCTGTGCCCTGCTCACTGGGCGCAGCAGGCAAGTCGGCACTCCCGCGCCTCGTGAGGCAGGATTCAGGAAGGTGCTGCCACGGGAGGCTCAGGCACCTGCACCCTGGGCCGTCTGGGGCACAGGTCTCCAGTTTCCATCCTACATGAGTGAGGGATGACAATGCTGCCCCTCAGGGCAAGTCCGGGGACAGTGTGGCCTGAGGGTAGCAGGAGATATAAAAAGTAATAAACAGGCCACTCTCAAATGGAGCAGGAGCGCTGGCCGGAGGAGAGCCTGCATGTGGGTGCTGCCAGCCTTTGTGGCGTTACAATAACCTGAGGCCGGGGCCCAGAGCAGCCTGTCTCCCCAGGAGCTGTAGCCAGGACGACAGCAAAGCAGACGGGGGAGGAGGCGCGGCAAGCACTGGCGAGGCTGGGAGGAGAGGGGTGAAGGCCACCGGGCCGCCCACGGCACTGGGTAGCCGGGGAGCGCGACCTCAGAGACAGCTGGGCGAAGGGGGGGCATGGTTCTCATGGACCGGGGGCACACCCAGCTCCGCCAAGAAAGGGTGCCGGGAGGAGGAGCGAGGAAGGACAGCCGGAGGGAGGTGAGAGCAAGGGGAGCCGGTGGAGCTCTGGGGGGACCGTGGAGGTGCTGTGTCACTCCCAAGGGCTCCCTTCCTCTTCCCGGTACGGTTCTGGCGTGGGCTGTCACAGCTGGACCCTGTGTGGCGTGGAGGGGGCGCGTGCAACGCAGGGGTCCTCCGTCAGGGCAGGGCACTGTCACCGCGTTCTGTGACACCCAGACGCGGCTCATCCCTCGCCTGCCCCTGTGCATCCGGAAAGCGCCACCACTCGACAGCCATACGGCGTCTCCAACGACTAAAGCTGATGCATCCCGTAACGCAGGAGCAAAATCCACTGCGCAGCCACAAGGCGTGCAGCCTGCCAATGGCTGGTAATGACAGAACACAGAGTGGTCCCTGGTACGGTTTCAGATCCCACGCTGTTCGTTTAAGAAACAAGCACCTGCCGCGTTTGGTGTAGAATCAGAGAAGAACATCTACGCGCTGAGAAGGCCTTTAAAATGTCACTCCTTTTCCAACTGTGTCCTGCGTGAGGCCAGCCCTCCTCCCCATACAGCCGCTCGGCAACGGCCGGAGGGCAGCGGCAGACCGAGAGCCCACCGAGCCAAAAGTAAGGAGGTTTATAAAAGCGCAACCCCATTTTCACTCTACTTTTTTAAAACTTACTTTTCATAAAAATAAGGGATTTGTTGTTATTTTCCAATGAGTTGAAAAGTAAAATATTTGAAGTTTTCCCACTTCACATTTCTAGTACGGTAACCCGTGTAAACAGAAACTCTTTGGGTTCCTCAGCCATTTCTAAGGGAGCAGCAGGCACACCGCCCCGAGCCTGGCATATCACTGCCACTCTCCGGCCCTCCCTGGAGCCGGGCAGCCTGGCTCTGCGGCGCCCGCACAGTCCTGGGCCAGGAGGACCCCACTGAGGGAGGCTTCCTGCAGCCTGGCTCTGTGCGTGGAGGGTGGCAGCCAGGGAAGGAGACGGACGTGGGCTCTGCCTGCCCACGGGTTCTGGCTGGTCCACGATCTCCCCTCTGTCAGACCCACTGCAGCCCCACAGACTGACAGTGGCGCTGGCCCAGCACCAGAGCTGAGCCTTCAGGCTTCACCCATCACAGCCTTGTCGGGTGCCACTCGCTGGCTCTGCTCCCGGGAAGGACTGGCGCGGGGCTGGGTGTCCAGGGAGCCGTGAGGCACAGACACGGCCCTGAGCAGACGTGCGGGGCGGCCTGGAGGAGAGCAGTGGGGGACAGGCAGGCCTGGGGTGGGGACACCGGAGGCCGAGAGGTGGGCAGGAGCCACGTGTGCCTGGAACTTGGGGTGGGATCCTGGAGCCACGGAGCCACCAGACAGTTACGTTCTCTTCGTGGTAGAGGGCGGGGAGGCAGCAGTCGGGGTGAATGTTTACTCTCCTGCTCTCGGACGTGGTGACCTGTGGCTCCTGGTGCAGAGGGCCCGCACTCCGTGATGGCAGATGCCGCGTCTCTAGGCACTGTGGCTTTTATGACAAACGTTTCCCGATAAAGACGTACTGTCTGCAGAGACCCTTCACCCCAGAGGCACAGGTTTACGTGGCCTTCTGGCTGCTGTTACTTATCTTTACAAGGGCCCACAGTGCCTGCTCTCCGGCAGAGCTTTTCATTCGCTGCATATATTTTCAGTGACGGGTTATAAGTCAGGCGTCCCTGGGGCCCAGGGCTGTCTCCTCCGTTCCGGGCCAGCTGGGAGTGGCGTCCTGGCCCCCTGGGCACTGACCGTCTGGGAAGATGGGACACAGATCCTTTTCTCGAGGACGGAGCAAGGCACCTTCAGGACCCTCCGGCCCATTTCTGGCCCCTCTCCTAGCAGCGTCCTGTCCTGTTCTGTTCTCTCCCCATCAAACCCACGCGTAGCACGGACCCGATGCACCCTTCCCATGTCTCTCAGGTGTGACATCACCTGGGGGTGGGCATGGCACTGGCTCTCCTGCCCACCCCTCTGGGCGGTGTGTGAGCAGGGAGAGCGCCCTGGCTGCAGAGCCGGATCTGCTTCTTCCTGGGCTCCTGTACCTGCCGCCTGGGAGGCCCTGTCAGCCTTTCCCCTTTCTGGCTTCGGTGGACCAGGTGGCCCCTGAGATCCCTGCCACTCAGAGGCGTAGAAGAATCTGTCCTGTCCAGCTGTGGTGTCCCCGGGCCCGGGGCCTTTCCCCGAGAGCAACGAGCCCGCCTGGAGCAGCAGCGGGGTCCCGGCTCCTCTCTCCGCCTGCCCGCCCGCAGCCCTGCTGCAGAGCTGCCATCCATCACTTAGGGACCAGCGAGGGCGTGATCTGGTGATGAAGAACGGGAGTTAGCGGAGGCCGGCGCTCCTTCGGAAGATTTACTCAGCTCCCCCCGCACTCGCACCCCTAATGCAATTATTTACTTTGTCATTACGCGCCCTTCTTCCACTCGTTATTCTAGAGCTTCCGGAGCCCAGGGAACTGGCCGGGAAGCTGCTCCTGGGCCCGGAGAAGCGGGGCCTCCAGCGGGACAGGGGGGCTCACGCAGCCTGGGGACTCGGCCGGGGTTTCGGAGCCACCACAAGGCCAGGCCTGAGGCCCCAGGCCTCCCTCCCCTCCACCCTTTCTAACTTTCTTCCTCACCTCTCCCTCCTTGATTCCTTCGTCCTTTCTTCCTCTCTACCTTCTTTATGAAAACGGAGGTATAATTCACATACCATAAAGTTCACCTGTTTACAGTGCACAGTTCAGAGGTTTTAGTGTATGCACAGGTGTACCACCATCACCACAATCTAATTACAGAGCATCTCACCCCCCAGGAGCTCCATTCCATACCCAGGAGCAGTCACTCCTGTCCCCCAGGCCTCCCACCCCCCACCCCCAAACCACTGATCTCTCTTCGGTCCCGGGGATCTGCCTGTTTGGGACAGTTCAGTGAATGAAGTCATACAATATGTGGCCTTCTGTGTCTGCTTCTTTCACGAGCACAGTGTTATCAAGGCTCCTACAAGTCAAAACATGTCTCGGGATTTCATTAGTTTTTATGGCCAAATAATATTCCATGTATAGGCATGCTACCTTTGTTTAACCATTTACTAGTTAATGGGCACTTAGGTTCAGATTCTAGCTGTTATGAATAACGTTGCTGAAAATACTTGTACACGGCTTTTCTATGAACATACGTTTTCAGCTCCCTTAGGAGTGTACCTAAGAGCAGGCTGCTGGGCCCTCCCTCCGCCTGCAGTGGCTGGGAAGGCTGGGGCCTGGTGTGTTAATGATGCTGTGCACCGTGGTCAGCTGGGAAGCCCTGCACTCCTCCGGCCAGTAAAGATACAGCCAGGTGCCCAGCCGGTGTGGCTCAGTGGTTGAGCATTGACCTACCAACCAGGAGGTCATGGTTCGATTCCCAGTCAGGGCACATCTCCGGATTACAGACTCAATCCCTGGGGGGGGGGGGGGGGGCATGCAGGAGACAGACGATCGATCATTCTCTCTCATCATTGGTATTTCTCTCTCTCTCCCTCCCCTTCCTCTCTGAAATCCATAAAAATACTTTTTTAACAAAATACAGCCAGGAGTTGCTGCAGGCCCCTCAGGCAGGTGACACCATTCTCCAGTGAGGACCATGACAGCAGCCCCAGTGGCCTGCATTCCAGACCCACCCTTGCGAGCTGGCCAGGCGAGCTCCCTCGGCCCGCATACAGGCGAGGTAAGGGCAGCCCACACTCACACCCGGATGCGGTCCCACCTGCCTGCCTCTAGCGGAAGCACCTGTTGCTTTCCTCATCACAACAGTCGGGAGGGATGTGATCAATGTCAGACTCCGGAGCCTGCATGGTCACATGGCTGCACCCACGTGGGACCCCAGCCCCCAGGGCAATCAGGAGGCTTTTCCCTCCACCCACCCAGCCCCCCAGGCCCCAGACAGCACCGCCCATCCCTGTGGCGCTTGAACCCTCCTCACTGCAAGTTGGGCTTTCAAGCTAACTGCCTGGGCAGGCATCTGCCTTAAACCTCTCTGGCTGTTTCCCTGATGCCTGTGGAGGGGAGGATGGGAGGGGAAATGGAGAGGGGAGATAGGGAGAGGAGATGGGGAGGGAAGGTTGGGGAGGGGAGATGGGGAGGGTTTTGAAAGCTCCACCTGCCTCTCAAGCTGGAGCCTCACTCAGTCTCAAGGGACCACTCTACTGCTCCCCATACCAATGTCCATCCGCGCTTTCATGCTTCTCTCTATTAACTGTGTGTGTGTGTGGGGGGGTGACCCTGAAGATCGTGGAAGGCCCAGCTCCTGAGCCCAAAGGGCTCTACGTTCAGCCCCGATGCCTCCAGGTGTCCCCCCTCCACCCCAAACACCAGGCCTGGCTTCATTATCTTCAGAATGTCCCTGAGATCAGAGGCGCTGAGACCTGACCACAAACAGAAAGTAAATAACCCCACCCCCCAATGATAAATGGTTCTATTAGCAAACCAGATTGTTAAACTCCGATATAACAGCGCGCAGGCAACCGGGCCCATCCATTCTCCCTCCGGCGCACACTGAGTTGTAAATAGGTTATTTTGTGTGTAAATAACACATTAAAACACAGCATTAGCTGTGTCTTTTGATAGAGAGGAAATTGTTACAAATAAATAATTCCGGACAGGAATGTAAAATAAGCCAGATTTAATAGTGCATGCCTGGTGCAGCCGTGTTAAACATGACTAAAATGATAAAGCCCAGAATATACTAATAGTAAACTACGCTCTGACATCAAAGTAATGAGGCTATATTTTCACCGGGCTTGAGAAATGCTAAAATTAGTTTTGACAGAACCAAACATCAGAAAAATGTTCTGACATAAATACTGTCAATTTGGGGAGCTGGTGTTTGGGCCGGGAGGGGGGCTGGGTCAGGAGCAGCTGTGTCCACCCCCTGGGCAGGTCCTAGGGAATCCGTTTCTGGTCCCAGTGGTGTCACCAGGTGACTGTGTGTGCTTCACGCCTCTGGACCTCCGTTTCCACGGCTGTAAAATGAACAGGTTCGAACAGATGACCTAACGTTCCCAGTTCTGCACAGCCAGCCCTTACCCTCGGGACCCCCGTGGGTACCGGAAACCACCCTGGAAATACTGCGCTTTTTCTCACACATACATAAATTAAGTCTATGATAAAGTTTAATTAGGCACAACAAGATTAACCACAGTAACTAATAACAAAACAGAACAATTATAACAATATTCTGTACTAAAAAGTACCTGAAATATGATCTCTCTCTCCAATAACCAATCTGGTAACCCAGGTGGCTACGAGGTAACTAAGGGCAGAGACGGAGCGTGCAGAAGTGGGACAAAGGCTTGATTCGTGTCCGGGAGGGATGGAGCCGAACAGCATAGGATCCTAGCACCCTATGCAGAACGGCCACAATTTTAAGCTTGCTCTTTTATTCCTGGAATTTTCCATTTTATATTTTCAGACTGAGGTTGACTGTGGACAAGTGAGGCCACAGATAAAGGGGGACTGCTATACTTGGAAGTAGCTTCCAAGCTTCCCCCCCAACACTGTAACAGTTTGACATGAACAACACAATGAAGCACGGGAAATGAGGCACTGAGGGCATGAGGTCTCGGTGTCCTGTGTGAGGCCGGGATCTGCAGAAGAAATGCTCACCCAGGCTTATGTCAGTTACTGCACAGCTAAGCATGCACTCTGCCAGCCCATCTAGACACTCCCTGTGCCACCTCCCCATGGTGAGAATTATCTATTTACAGACCAGAGGTGTGAGCGGCCCTGCCCAGGACCAGCAGCTAACACGCGGGGAGCCGGGAAGAGCCAGTCCCCCGCTGCCCTCTGCCATGGCCCGAGAGGAGCGCTACCCTCCCCTTCGCCCAGGCGCTCCCGCCCTCAGCACCCGAGGCCATGCCAGCGTGCCTTCAGGAGTCACTCAGACCCGCTGAGCAGACGCCCGGCCACCATGCTGTGCCCGCTTCCTGGGTGTGCCACGCTGTTGGGGAACTGAGCTCTGATCTCCAGAAAAAGTCCGACAGGCACTGGCTGTTCCGTGTGGCTGGGCTGTTAAAACAAGCTCAGAAGCAGCAGCGCGGCAATCCTGAAATCACTTAAACAAGAATAATTGACCACTTAGTCACATTTGAGTGCACCTCCAGCCCAAGGCAAGAGCACGTGGCCCCGGCCAAGCAGCTCAGGTGAGCCAGGGAGGCGGGCCCACTTGCTAAGTCCCCAGGGCCTCGTCAGGGCGAAGGCGCCAAGGAGCAGGCCAGCCCCGATTGACCCTTGTGCCAGGAGGCCTCAGGGCCAGCAGAGGCACCAGCCCACCAGGCACACACCTGGCATGACAGGATCAGATTCACCCCCTCGTTCAACAATCACTGCCGGGCAGGGCATAGTGGTGAACAAATGATGCTCTGCCCACACAGTGGGGGCGGGGTGTGGCACAGAAACAGGGCACTGATCAGTGCGGGGCACCGTGAGGCCCACATGCCTCGGGGGACCTCTAGCCCCGCATCTCAGCTGGAATGCTCATGGCTGGTTTATTTACGCATCCTGGTGTTTGAATTTGAGAAGCATTCCAAGACAGACGTGACGCCTCACTACAGAACTAAGATGCACCTCAAAGAAACGTGCCAAGAAGCCGCGGAGCCAGTGACCAAACAGTGGTGGTGCTGGTGCCGGTGCCGGTGGCACAGAGGCCTCCTGCGGCGAGGGAGCTCCCTGCCCAGTCACGCTGCGCTCAGCGTGTGAACGTGAGGGCCATGCCACTTCCCGGGATCCCGTCCAGCTGCACCTGGGAAGTGGGAAGCCCGTCAAACATGCACATGGCCAGGCCCCGGCCTGGAGGTCCTGCTTCCGTGGGCCTGGGTGGCCGGGAATCTGCCTTTGCTACAGCCGTCTCCTGAGACTTCCCCCGAGGCCAGCTCCAAACCGCTGGGCTGGGCGCCCTCCGGGTTGGGGGAAGGATGAGTGCAGGAGCCCCGGGCCGCCAAGCGCACTTGTCTGGGGCAGCCTGGGCCTGGCGCCAAGGACTGGCACCAGGTTCGATCTCCTGCCCCGTACTCCCTCCACCACGCCCGAGTGGGGAACATCAGAAACCAGAGCCTCCCACCACCTGTCTGGCCTCACTGGGTCAGCTAGCAAGGGGCCAGAGGCAAAAAACTGGTGAAAGCTAATAGGTACATTGGACCTCATGCAGAGCTGATGTGCCGAGCACTCTACATGTGCCACTTGAGTAATTCTGACACCACTATAAAGTAGGTGCTATTATTACGTCCATTCTATAGATGAAAAAACTGAGGCATATACTGCCCAGGGTCAGGCGACCTGACCTGACTGCGGAGTCTGGGTTGCTTCCTACCCCTTCCCTGCGCTGCACGGCAGGGGCAGCTACTACCCACAAGGTGCCCGTGCCAGGCAGGCAGAAGCACATTATGGATCGGCTGTAACTACAGGGCAGCTGCGTGTGTGTTTCATGCTTTACACCCGGGGAGGCTGGCCCTACCTCACACAGGCTGAAAGCTCATACCGGAAGGAGACTCCCACCCTGTGCCCTGCGCCCCAGACCCACTCTCCGCTGGAGCGGCTGGTGGCCCTGAGCAAGTCCCTCCCACCTCACATCAGCCGCTCCGAACAACGGAGAGGTGGCAACGGGGAGGCGCCAACTGCTGGTGAAGGAGCCTGGCTCCAGCCTCACACCCAGGAGCTCCATACGGGGTTTCCAAGCTCTGCCACTGAGGGCACTGCCTCCCTTCCGCCCCCTCTGCTCCCGCAGACCGTCCCGCTCCTCCTCATGCCCTCTGCGCTGCGATCGGCTGGCTATCAAGGGGCCCGGGTGAGGCTCTGGATGCCATGAGTCACTCACAGCACCTCGGCCACCCCTGGGAGGACGTGATAAAGCTCCAAGGTCACGAGCCCACAAAGACATCGGTCCGTGCCCTAAATAGGAGAAGGAGGCCCAGAGAAGGGAACGGCCTGCCACACTGGGACCCGAGGATGGTGCTGACCTAGAACTGCAGCCAGGCCCCTGGGCCGCTCCGCCAGGCGCTCCTCACGCCGCCCCCTCCTCATGCCATCCACAGAAGGTGGGCATCACGGTCCCCCGGCACCAGGCACCTGCTCCCAGATGCCCTGCTGGCTCCATGCAGGAATAGCCGCTCCTCCCTGCCTCCGGGAGGGCCCTTCCCGGGCCGGCTGCTCGGAGAGGGGCAGAGGGAGCCCAGTGGTGGGCTGGCTCCAATGACACAAGCCACCTGCCCGGGGCAACTGGGCTGACGGGTTACCTCCACCCGCTGCTGGAAACTCACCCGAGGGAGGGCTCCCCTGGGCAATAAGGGGACAGGGGCCTCTGGGGGTGGCAATGTCGGCCCCCGGGGTAAGGGTAGGTGGGGTGGGACAGGTAGGAGCCTAGAGGAGCCGCTGCTCCAAGCTACCGGCAGCTGCCTGCCCGCCTCAGGTCAGAACCCTCAAGCTCAGCAGGTCTGATGCCGGAGGGGCTTCCCCAGCTACTGCCCAGCTACAGCCTGAGGCGGTCCCCTGCACCACGACACGCGGTGAATGGCGTGGGGCAGTTCCCAAGCCACTCAGCCCTGGCAAGGGGGAAGCAGCTGGGGTCCAGCAGACACGGGGCCCGCTTGCAGGAGCTCCCTCAGCTTCAGGCGCCTGGGCCGTGCATCAGGCAGAGGGACAGCTGGAGTCACCACAGGAGGGCAGGCCCTGACCCTCCCAGAGGAGGGAGCAGGCCAGGTGCAGACACAGCCAGGCCGGGATAGGAGGCCAGCCGCCAATCCACCGCCAGGCTCTTGGCACTGGCCTGCCGTCCCTCCCCTCACGTCTGCGTCC
The DNA here is from genome assembly GCA_036971965.1 of Nyctalus aviator. Lineage (NCBI taxonomy): Eukaryota > Metazoa > Chordata > Mammalia > Chiroptera > Vespertilionidae > Nyctalus > Nyctalus aviator. The sequence goes on along the minus strand of CM072928.1, from coordinate 77,958,986 downwards.
TGGACACCACGCGCATGAGAGTCCTCCCTGGACACCGGCTCAACCGCTCCCAGTGTCCTTCGATTCCCCAGGCTCCAACCCCGAGCCGCGCCAACACGACCCGTGGACAGCAGCCCCCACACCATCTCAGGTGGTTAGAAGCTCAGACCCTCACCCTGTTCACGCCATCCCAGCGCTGGTGAGGAACGCAGACCCTCGTGCTGCCCAATGTACTGGCCGGGCCCTGCACTCCAACGGGGACCCATCTGTGCTCACATCAAAGTGAGGGGTGACGCCCACACCCCACCCGCCCGCTGGCTGAGGCGAATTTCCTGCTGCTGGGAGCTGTGCTTGAGCAGCGAGAGCAACAGGGCGTGACTAAGCGCACTTGAATGAAAGGGGAAGAAAAGAAATCTAAGCCTCTCCATTCCTCGGAGACAGAAATAGTCTTGTGGCCTCCAGATGGACTGCGCAGACACAAGGGGAGGTCTCGCCTTCCCGCCAAACTTTCCCACCGGGGCGCTGGCACGGCCAGTGGAAAGCAGAGCGTTTCTCTCCGGGGCGGTAAAATGAGAGGCTGTGGCTCACAGTCCTTCTGCTATAATTAAGTTGGCCCGAAATTCACCTAAGGATACTAAATTCTGTACCTGACCCTCTAATTACAGCCAGAAGGGATCAAGAGACAATTACTTCTAAAACAGTCCCTGCGGGCCAGCAGCAGCAGCAGCCGTGTCTGGCACATCTCAAATGCGCCAGCGAACACACCCCGGGGCTGCCCGGCAGCCCCCGCCTCCGTTCCCTGCCCTCCCCTCCGAGCCCGCAGGCTCTCCTGCCCGAGTCTGAGCCGCCCAGTCCCCCTGCCGGGGACTGGGCACCCAGACCTCTGGGAGAGCCTGCAGGCACGGTCACCGGCCCGGGATCCGGGAGCAGGGCGCCCTCTGCATCACCCTCCATAAACCCAGCGTGCTGCCCGGTGACATGGGCCACCCGTCCAATTAAACCCTAATGGGTCAATGAAAGAGACCCCTGCTGCCCACCGAGTGTGCAAAACAGACAGTACCTCCTTGGGCAGCTGCTGCCGCCGCCGCAGCCGCAGCCACTGCCAGCGCTGAGGTCTTCCTGGCCGCCCCCTCCGGGATCGCACTTTTGCCTTCTTTCTTCTCTGCGGCGGAGGCTGGGGCGGACGTGTCCATCTTAGCTGCTCATGGTCCTGGTGGCAGCCCTAAAGGAAGACAAAGACGCTCACCAATGCTGCCCCAGACCCAGCCGGGAACGCCGACCCAGATTCCCGCCGCCACGCATGCTACAGCCACCAACTCAATTCTCCCATAATTGGGAGGGAGGGTTTAATTAATTGTGAGGATTATTAGTTCTGAGACTCCTCTGGTCTTTGAACGACCTCGCGGACAACAGGTGCATGCTTTCGTTATTTTTACCCCAGATTTTAAAGCCTGAGCAACAAGTCGGTTCCTGCCGCCGAGTGGGGAGCAGCAGGAGAACCACACGGAGGTACAGAGTCAGCATCACAGTCTCCTCCACCTCGGAATCACAGGAAAGAAAATAAATCCAGCAACGACATCGTGGGGGTCCAGGAGAAAAGGCCCTGGTTTCCTGCCCCTTTCCTGCTCACCGGGATCCACCTTCCATTTACTCACGTGCATGTCCGTCACTCACTCATTCCTCACGTCTGCCATCACTTATTCACTCACACACGCTCAGTCAATAGATTTTAAGCCCCTGTCATGCAGCCGGCATCGTGCCAGGTGCTGAAGACACAGTCCACGGAGTTTATGTTCTACTTCAGAGACAACAGGAAGTAAGGGAAAGTCCGTGTGTATTTAGCTCCGGTTAGAGGAAGGGCCTAGAGAAAGCAGGAGGGGGCAGGGTGCGAGGGGCTTGCCGCTGTGTGGTCAGAAGGAGCCCAGGACAGTCAGAGGGCAGAGGCGAGAACCAAGGGTCTGGTGGGAGGGACTGGCCTGAGTGAGCAGCAGCAGGGCGGTGGGCGCAGGTCCTGGAGGGGGGACAGGAAGTGACTCATCGTGAAAGGGGTCGTTCTGCTGTTGTGTGGAGAGCAAGTCTGGGAGGAAGGGGCACTACTGCAGGGACCTGGGAGCTACGAGGGGGCCTGGGTTGGAGGGAGGTGGCGGGCTGCGGGTGTGCTCTGCAGGCAGAGCCAGCAGGGCCTGGGAGGGTTTGGGTGCAGCCGTGATGGAGAGAGGGGTCGGTCGTGGCTAGGGAGGAGCACCCAGGGGTGCAGGCACAGGACGCTCTCTGCTGGTGGTGGGTCACAGCAAGTGCCTCACTAATACACCTCATCACTCGCACATGCGGCTGACTCAGTGTGTGTATCAGATACTCCAGAATGGAAATGTGAAAGCCATCTTTCAAAAAGAAGTGGGATGTCAAAGATGGCTCCAGTTTTGACAGAGCAGCTGGATGAATGAGCAGCGGTGCCATTTGCTGAGATGGAGCACCGGGAGGGAAACAGGTCCGGGGCAGAGGTCAGGGGCGCGGCTGGGCCATGAACCTCTGAGATGCCTACTGAGACCCACAGAAACTGCTGGAGATTCAGGCTGGAGCTCAGGGGGGAGGTGGGAGCTAGAGATGGGAATATGGTGGGCCCAGGGCAGGCCAATGCTTCCTGATCAGAAACCAGCCAAGGAGAGTGAGCAGGAACGGTCAGTGAGGGGAGGGAAGGAGGAAAAAGCCCAAACATCAGGAGAAATGTCTTCAGGAAGAGGAAGGAACGATCAGCTCGGCCACAGAAAATGAGAGACTAAGAAGATGAGGTCCAGCACTGCAGGTTCAGCCGCACGGGGTGACCAGGGCCCGGTGGGGTCAGGAAGAGGCTGGGATGAGTGTGGAAACAGAAGCCATCTCTCAGGAAGCTTTGCCATAACAGAAACAAAGAAAATCGGAGACAACTGGAAGGAGTTCAGGAGGCCGTGGTGGCTGTCCCAGGAGGGAGGCGGGTGGGTCCACAGCCCGTGGAAGGGACCGACCTGGTAGAGGGCTTGTGGACCACAGTGTGGCAGAATGGAAGGCAGTGGTCACGTCCATCCCTGGGGCCTCAAGGCTATCACCTGTAGGATCCAGAATCTCAAATCTGTACCCTACTCGGTGTCTCTCTAAGTAACAGTTGGAGGGCACGAGGGCATGGTGTGGCGAATGCAAGAAGACGTCCAGGGCTGCTGGCTGGCCAAGTGAACAGCACATCCCACACACCAGCCTGGCCGGTTTCGACACCTTCAAACGCTCCGTCCAGACACCCAGGGCAGATGGGGACAGGGACATCTTCTGAGGATTCTGGTAAGTGATGGCGTTCTCTTTGGTCTCAAGATTCTGGGATCACTACCTGACCTTTCAAGACTCCTTGTAAAATCTGTTCTTTCAGATTCTGGCTGTCTGAACGGCCTGGGCCTGCTCCGCCCTCTCTGCTCCCTTGCCTGGCCCCAGTCACCTGAGCTGTACCTTTGAGTCACCTTCCTCCTTCCCAGTCTCCCACACATCTGATCAGCTGCAATGGCCATCGCTTCCTCACCAAAGACCTAACCAGCACCGCCTCTCCCAGCTGGCTGCTCTGTACCAAACTTCCTTCCATTCTGGGTTGGTCCTGAGCAACTTACACACAGGCTTGCTCCCACCACAGGTCACTGTCCAACTGACAGCCAAGACCTTTTCTCAAAACTAAATCTCGAGACTTTCCTAAAATCTCTCAAACAAGCAACAGCTGGTGTCAGTGTGACTATCAAATAGAGGCCCAAGACCTGGCACTAGCACCGCCTGCCTTGCTTCAGAGCCGGGCCTTGCCTGAACACTTCCAAGCCCGCTCTGTAGCTCCTGTCAGGTGGTCCCCTGCAGTGGCTGACTTTTATCTCCCCGGAGGCCCCAGAGCCAATGCACCCAGTGGACAGCTTCTGACTATACCAGTTTACAACTTTACACATTCACAAGCGACACACTGAAGGGGCAGACTCAGAGAGCACTGAAGACCCACTGAAGCAAGTCCTAACCAAAGGGTGTCTCCTGCACAGCAGCTCTTTCAGTCTCAGCTGGTCCTCACAGCCAATTGGCCTGGAGGTCAATTCCTCCCACTCATGCCAACAGCAATCAAGGCTCAACTACAATAAGATTGTGCAAACAGCCCACATAGGGGCACACCGAGAGTGCCCAGTTCAGGTGACTGGGCAGGCTGAGCCACTGAGCTCTGCAGGACACCTATTAGACAAGGCCACACTACCAACTCCAGGACACATAGCAGCTCTACCCAATACATAGAAAGAAACACAGGGAAGCAGCCAAAATGTAGAGCCAAAAAATATGTCATAAGTGAAAGAATAGAAGAAACTTCCAGAAAAAGAACCCAATGAAATGGAAGCAAGCGAACTACTGGATACAAAGTTCAAAACAGTGATTATCGGGCTGCTCAAGGATCTTAATGAAAGCTTCAAGGTACTTAATAAGACTTTTAAGGATCTTAGTGAGAATTTCAAAGACATGACAAAGGACCAGTCAAAATTTAAGCATACACTAACTGAAATATAGAATAATTTAACAATTCAACAGTAGAGTAAAGGAGTCTGAGAATCAACTCAACAATTTGAAATATGAGGAAGAAAAAAATACCCAATCAGAAGAGCAAAAAGAAGAAAACATATGAAGTTAGTGTAGGAAGCCTGTAGGACAACTTCAAGTGTACCAATATTCTCATCATGGGAGTGTCAGAAGGAGAAGAGAGAGCAAGACACTGAAAACCTATTTGAAGAAAGAGTGACAGAAAACTTCCCCTACCTAGTCAAAGAAATGGACTTACAAGTCCAGGAAATGCAGAGAATCCCAAACAAGATGAACCCAGAAATGCCCACACCAAGACACATAATTAAAATTCCAAGGATTAAAGACAAACAGAGAATCTTAAAAGCAGCAAGAGTAAAGCAGCTACCTACAAGGGAGTGCCCATACAACTGTCAGCTGATTTCTCAACAGAAACTATGCAGGCCAGAAGGGAGTGGCAAGAAATATTCAAGTGATGAATAGCAAGGACCTACAACCAAGATTACCCAGCAAAGCTATCATTTAGAATTGAAGATCAGATAAAGAGCTTCACAGATAAGAAAAAGCTAAAGGAGTTCATCACAACCAAACCAGTATTCATGAAATGTTAAAGAGTATTCTTTATGAAGAGGAAGAAAAAAAGGAACAGGAAGGGGGAGGGGAAGGGAAAGGTGAAGGTGAAGAAGGAGAAGAAAGAAAGGTAAAAAGCATGAACAATAAAATGGCAATAAATACATACTTATCAGCAATTGAATCTAAAAATAAAAATAAATGAACAAGGGAACTAATGAACAAAATAAACTGATGAATAAAATAGAACCAAAAGCATGGAAACACAAAATAGACTGACCAGTCTCAGAAGGAAGGAGGGAGCGAAGATCTTATATGTATACTAGAGGTGCACAAATTCATGCATGGGTGGGGTCATGGGTGGGATGGGGGCCCATTAGGCTGAGCTGGTGGGGAAGAGGGGCCACAGGTGGTTGGCCAGCTGGCCCGGCCCCTGATTGGAGTGTTGGGGGCTGATAGGGGTCCAGATCGGGCTGGTTGGCTGCCGCAGTGCGCATCATAGCCACTGGTCATTCTGGTCATTCCACGATTCCGGTCACAGGGCTTTTATATATATAAATGTGCATAAGCCATGGACACAGACAATAGGGTGGTGAAGGTGTGGGGGGGTGGAACCTGGGTGGAGGGGGGCAATTGGGGGATAAAGGGAGCCATCTGTAAATACTCTAGTCAATAAAGTTTTAAAAACACAAATCTCAGCGCATCCCTCCCCTGGATCAAAGCCTTGCTGAGCCCCCTGGGCCTTCAGGTAAAGTCTCCTGTGTCTGCCTGCAGCCTCCTCTCCCCACAGCCTCTTCACACTCAGTTCCCTTGTAAACCCCCAGGCCTCTGTTCAAGCCCTGCCGCCAACCAGAGACTCTTCACCGTCTCCGTGTACGATGGACTCCTACTCTTCCTCAAGATGCCACTCCAATGTCCCTTCCTCCGGAAGCCCTCTACGCCTCCCCAGTCATGGCCACTTCAGCGTCTGGACCCCTGCAGCAACCACACCCCTTACTGTACTCATCACCCCCTCCAGGTCAGGCTGGTGTGGATCAACTCAGGATGCCGGTCAAAGGCTGTGAGGGGCCTCTGAGGCATCACAGCAGGTAAGTACAGGTAATTTTGTGAACAGCACAGGTTTTCCTCCCAAGAGTTCAGGGGGAGGAATTTAGGCTCAACTTTGAAACACACCTTGAATTTGGAAATAAGGACAAAAAACGAAACAAAATAACAGCCAGAACAAGAAACCTTTAATAAGCGTTTACCAGCTGCCAAGCACTTCACAATATCCTATATAATAAAAGGCTAATATGCAAATTATTAGCCCTTGGTGGTACAACCCATCACTATGATGTGCACTGACCACTGAGGGCAGATGTTCAGTGCTCCGCAGCAGTGCTAAGGATGTCTGACAGCTTAGGCCCTCCCGCTGCAGGGAGAGGGTCTTAGCTGTCAGTGAGACATTCACTAAGGGCTCCCGGACTACGAGAGGGAGCAGGCCAGGCTGAGGGACCGCTCCCACCCCAGTGCAGGAACCTCATGCATCGGACCTCTAGTTTTATACAGTAACAAACCTACGTCCACAGAGGCTGAGTAACTTGCCCAAAGACAAACAACTCAGAAGTGGCTGTGCCAGGCCCCAAAGCCGTGCTCCTGAGCACCACAGTGAGCACCCTCCCCCACCCCTCCCAGCCCTGAGCGACGATCCTGCAGAGCAAAGGGTTTCCCAGAGTTCCCTGGCAGGCACCGCAGTAACTGACTGTTGAGCCCTTCAGATATGGAGGCCCTGGGCCAGGAGTCTAGGAAGCCCCGGGAGCAGGGCTCGGCAAGGCCCATGTCCAAGAGCCAAACCCAAGGTGGTGAGACTGTGGACAGGGTCCACCGGCCAAGGGCTGGGAAATGCTGAGGCTCTGTCCGGGCTGCTTGCAAAACCCTGGCTCTACGGGTGGCACCTGTCTGCTGAGGCTGACCAGGGGAGGCGTGTGCAGTTAAACATTCACTCACTCTCGGCTCGCTAATTCTTCATAGACACATCAGCCTCATGCTTCACACTGCACTAGGCTAAGCTGGCCAGGCCCCACGCCCCCAAATGATCTGGGTGCCTTCCCTGCGTTTGGACACTCCCCCACCATCAGGGCACCTCTTGCGCAATCTTCCCTGCACCTAGCTGGCTCCCTGCTGAACCGGGACCTCCTCCGGGCAGGGCTAGGCCTTGTGCCCCAGGGTCTCCAGGCCCAGCTGGGCAGGTGCTCATGGGATGAGGTGGGCAGAGGGAACCAGACCTGCATCTGGAAGGCACAGGCTCAATGGACTAGAGACTAGCAGAGTGAGGCACCCACAGGGCTGGCACATGACCAAACCCAGGCTCCTGTGAGGTGTCCCCAAACGCAGATGGGAAAACTGAGGCCAGTAACTCCGAACCCTCACACTTTAGTGCCAGGGACTCCAAGGAAAGAAAGACACTCAAGAAGGGAGAGACATGAGGAGGCTGGAAAGAAAAGGAGGGAAAGGCTGTGATGTTGGGGAGCAGCCGCTGCAGCTCCTGCGGGCCACCATGCCCCGGTTGTGTTGTCAGAGTGATGTCATCACCCCGACTCTTACAGAGGGAGGAGCTGCCCCGACGCCACGTTCCACGGAAGAGGCAGGAGCACCAGGCCTAGAGCCGGGGGCACCAGCCAGAAAGCTGCCCAAGGCCTCAGGGCGCGGCCAGCCCAGGACCAGGTGAACAGAGTGTGGGAAGAAGCATACTTATCCAGATTCCCCTCCCCAGACTGCCCAGGAGCAGGGTGCACCGGGAGCTCAGGGGCTCCCTGGAGGCCTGTGGGGGGTGGCCAGGCCGGGGCCCCTCAGGGCCCCTCAGGACCCCGTGCCACAGGCCTCCTCTCCTGCAGATCAGCCGCCCTCCCGGCCCTCCCTCCCAGAAGAGGAAGGCAATAGACGGAGAGGCTGTGCAAATCACAGGCATTAGCGGGATTAGCACGATTTCTGGGTAAACACCTGGCTCCAGGGTCCCAGGCAGCCACTTTCACTCTCGGAAGCTCCTCGGATCAGAGGCAGACGTCTCGGCCTCATCAGCAGCCTCACCTGGGCCCCAGGAGACAGCAGGGCACCAGCTCAGGGTGCCCACACCACCGCTGGGGGCATGCTGGTCTGGGCGGGGTCACGTCCCACAAACCACACAAGAGGGGCCCAGGGTGCAGCATTCGCGGGGGCAGGAGGAAAAGAGCACCCTCTCTAGGGAGGACATTCACGGAGAAACGCACTGCTCCAGCAGGCCTGCGCTCACAGAGGGGACGCAGCCACTTCCGGTCCCGCTAAGGGGAGGGGCCTGGGCCGAAGCCCCAGGAGCACCCTGGCCCTCAGGAGAGGGCAGGCAGGCCACCTTCCCTCTGCGCCTCAGCACCCAGGGCACGGGCAGCACCCAGACCCTCAGAAGACGTTCCGCGGCTCCTGGAGACCCAATTCCCCCGGTCTGCACGGTCAGTGGGGGACAAACAGCCACATTTTCACAAAGTCCCACATCCGTTTCCAACGCACTGGCAGGTGTAAGAGCACATGCGCTAGGTGCTCATAAGGCCGCTTCCAGCCTCCAAATAAGGTATAAGTTCCCACTAAAAAGCAAGGCTGCAGCACCTGAATGGAAAAAATAAATGTTTATCTTCATTCACTGGGAACTGAAGTTGGTGTCTCCTTCAGCCACAAACGTGGGCATCGAACTGCAGTGCCCGTGAGCCTGCCACCAGCACAAGTCGCAGGTGTGCCTGCCCCTGCGGGCCGCAGCGCCGCACTGAAGGCCGACATCAGAGCCCCCGGCCTGCCGGTTGTCGGGCCCCTGGATGACACAGCACAGAGGCCGGGCCTTCTGTCTGCTCACGGCGGCAGAACCACTGGCTCCCTGTGTGTGTTCTCGGCACTGACAGCACTATTCCCAGGAGGAGTCCCCGGCACAGAAAAGGTTAAGAACTCTGATGAAAAAGACTGACTTGAAGAATAAATTAATTATAAGAGCAGAATGAGCGAATCTCTGTGAAACCTGCGATCGCAGACACCTCCCGCCACCTGGCTCCTTTGAACTCCGCTAACGAGTGAGTCACAGGAACCCGAGCGGCTTCGCGGGCCAGGCAGTCTCTGGGAGAGACGCGGCCTTGCCCCCCAGAGAGCCAGCCTTCCAGCCGTCACGTCCTCGCTCCTCTCTGATCTCAGCCATGTGGCATGTGTGCGCAGGCCCCACGCGCACAGGCACACATGGGCACACACAACATAACGCAACAACCACATGCAGTCACATGCATGCACGCGCACATAGACCACACCCACACATACACAGCCACGCTTGGGCACACATGCACAGTCAACATGCACACATGGTCACATGCCACACGTATATGCACTCACATCCACATCCATATGTGTGGGCACACCATTGCATAAGAGATGCACACATTCACATGGATGTGAAAGAAAGATACGCATACGTACACTGTGATAATAAACACCACCCTGCCTTTATCACAAAGTTATTTTTAAGATGAAATAAGATAAAACACACGAACGAGCCTGGAGTGAAGAGCATTGCCAATGCGGCTCAGATGAAAGGAAATGAGCGTTAGAACAGCTTATAATTGAAACTTGGGAAGGGTGCTCGGTCTCTGCTGGCCCCAAAGCCCCAAGGACTCTGTATCCTCTCTAATAGCCAGACGCCACGCCCTTCATGTTGTTACCTCCGTGCTGCCGTCTGTAACACCAACGCTCTGAGGTGAGCTCCCGGCCTGAGGGCTAACGGGCCACAGTGAGCGGCCGACAGGTCAAAGCAGAGGGGCCTGACTCCTGTGCTGGCGGCATGAGGGAGCAGACATATGCTTCAATCCAGCCCCCTGGCCCGCTGGCTCCCAGCCCGCCTCACTCCACATAGGAGAAAGAGAGGAAAGAGATGGGTGGGGCGGGGAGGTCCCTAGGGCTGCCCTTCGCTGGGACACCCCACTGGCTCCTTCATGGTGGGTCAGAAAAACCCTATTTTCAAATACGTGTGCATTTATGCTCCCAAGGAGAGCTGTTTGTGCTTGGACACATGCAGGCCATGGCAGCTGTGTGTCTCTGGCCAGACAACGTCCCTCTCTGAGCCTCCATCTCTTCCCTGTGACCTGGGACACCCTGCACCCGCCCAGGGGAGAGAGGGCAGCCACCCTTCCCAGCACAGTCGGGAGCGTGCATCACAGCAGCAGCCCCACACGCTGGCCCACCATGGGTTAGACCTGGGTGCCAGGCCTCTCCGGCGGCACCTTTCCCAGAGAAAGGCCACTTCCCAGGAGAGGCCCAGGGGGAAACGGGGCCCCTGCTGGCCGCACACCCGTCCGGGGCACCTCAGGTTGGGCTGCACCTGCTTCCACTTCTCTGTCCACCGGCCTGTCTCTGTGGGTGAAACTGAGGCCCCTGTGCACGGCTCTGGGGGCCGGCGGCTCACCGGCTCCACCAGCTCCGGGAAACCCAGACACCAGCCCCGACACCGGCTCCGGCGGCGCTCAGGGAACCATGACTGACCTCCGCCACCGAGAGGGGTCGGCACAGCCTGTCACAGACTGCCCCCTGGCTCGGCCCTCTTCGGGCTGGCCCCCCTTGCACCTCCCAGGCCAGAGTTTCCACAGCCCTGGGAAAGGGGAACCAGAGCCTGCAGCACAGCCCTGGCAACCGGCATGGTCACAGCAGGAGGAAAAGGCCAGGCCAGGACCCCAGGGCTCCCTTCAGGGTGATCAGGAACCCAGGCGCGGCTAGTGTGGGGGGCACCATCACTCAGCACCTGCTCCTTCTGGACCAGGCCCGTCTCTACGCAGCCTGCTGCCCACCTGCTGCCCGGTGGGATGTGGGGACAATTCCAGAAAGCAGAGTTCTTCTCAAGTTCCCCATGGTACACCGTGTGGGGTCCTCCATCCTGTGTGACTCAGACCCCCGCCCCCCAAGGCTCCATCGTCCCTGTTCAGGGGTGTCCCCGGCACTGGGAGCAGAGGAAGAAAAGGTGGGAGCCTGTCAGCACCTGTGGGTGCCCACCCACACCAGGCCAGCGCCTCTCCTGTGGCATCACACTGCCTGCCAAGGTTACCCGAGGAGCTGATAGTGTGATCCTCACTCTACAATGAAACCAGCCCAGAGAGGGTGAGTAACCACCCAAAGTCACACAGCTAACATGTGCCAGGCAGGTCCTCTGGATTCTGAAGCCCACATGTTTTATACCTTTTCCATCACAGCCCAACTCTTCTGAGTATGTGGACGCCTGCCACATGCAGGGAACACTGCAGGGGTGTCCAAAGGCTGGGCTCATACAGTTCACCGGAGACAGAGCAGCCTGGGCTAACATCCGCCAAGAGCAGAGACCTGATGGCCCTGGGAGCCCAAAGAGGGACTTCCAGGTGACCATCCAGTCTGCCCTCTGATTTCAGGCAGGACATGAGGGGCCTTGAACTTGGCCTATGGAGAGGAGAGGGAAGGGCATCCAGGGGCAGGAATGGCATGAGCATGGCCTTGGCACATTCTGGAAAGAGAAAATGAGAAGAGAGGGTTCCCCGAGGGAGAAAGGAGACTGGGTTGAAGGGAGCTGGGGGAGGGCAGGCTGGGGAGACTGATTTTATGAAAAAATCTACCTCTTGCCTCCTAGTCTTGGACATTCTGCTGCACCAGCCGACTAGCCTGGCTCCCCAACCGAGCTGCTTCCCGGAGCGTAGGGCCAGAGGCCGGGGAGGTGGGAGCGAAGCCCTCGCCCTCTGGCTGTGGCGAGGTGGGCACCAGGCACACACCACTCTCCCAGCGGGCACCTGTCACTCCGGGGTGTACTGTTCCAGGCAAGGACGCCCCCTCACTGCCCAGCGCCTGGGCTTGCCGCTGGGCAGACACAGGTCATGACCCTGGCTCGCTGACTGTGGTCAGGGCAGCAGCCGCGGCCCTCCTGCAGCTCGGACTCCGTTAGGGGACGATGGGTGGCAGGAGCACGGCAGCTGGCAGGAGGCTCTTTTTTGTTTTAATCCTGGGAGGGTGCGGGGAAGAGCTGCTTCGTGCCTGAAGCTCCACTTGCACTGAGGGGATTTCTGAAAGCCAGGGCCGTGTCCGCCCCCTGCCCTTGCATCCCTGGCCTTCGCGGCCCAGGAAGCCAGGCCTTAAAGCCCGACCTGTGCCCGATGCACCCCCACCGAGTCCTGCTGCCCACCCTGTGCCGCTCTGAACCGTCACCACACTCCCGGCTCAGCAGCAGCCGGCATGCTGGCTTGTTCAGCCAGAGCACAGAGCGCCGGCTGGAGAAGGAAGGCCCACATTCAAATCCAGCGTCGCCCAGAAAAAAGCCAGCTTCTCAGGCCAACGCCTCAGTTTCCTCGCCTGTACAATGGGCGTGTCATCAGCACCTCCCTTGTGGGGGGGATTAAAAGCGCAGGCCTGGACATGTGAGCGCCCTGCTCAAACATTTCCACCTGACCATCACTGCAGCCTGGGCAAGACTGTCCGTCCGCCTGCCCGCTGGGCACAAAACCCGGGCCAGGCAGTGCCGAGGGGCCGAGCCCGGCAGGAAGCCTGTGGGAGACTGAGCAAGGCAGCCTGGCAGCCCCGTCCTCTCCACCCTCCTCCACCCGCCCCGGTGCCTCTGGTCTAATGTGGAAAGTCTCAGGCTGGCATCCTTTTGGCATGTGCCACGCTGTTCCATTGCAAACACCCATGTCCACCCCTTTCCTCCATGGGGAGCCCGAGGCTGCAGTAGCCCCGGAGTGGGGCTCGGTGTCCCCTGCCCCCTCCTCCCCAGCACTCTGCCAGCAGAGGCACGCTCCCCTGCGCCTGCCAGAGGCCGCTGCTCCGAGGAGAACAAGGGGCTCGCTGTGCGCGCCCAGCCAGACCCAGATATTTTAACAGCTGCATTGTGTGTCTCCGAGCCGGGAAGAAAAACAAGCCTCGCCTCTGCCCCCGGAGGGAAAACAGACCGCCCCGGGCAGGCTGCAGGCGGGGCAGCGGGAAGGCCCCGCAGGGCAGGGCAGGTGGGGCACAGGCCTAGCACACAGGAACCAGGGCACCGAGGCCCCTGCGAGGGCCCCCTGAACTCAGGACTGGGCGGAGGAGGAGAAGCGAGGACAAAGGCCCAGCAAGTGGAGAAAACCGGAAGGAGGCTCTGAGAGGGGAGAAAGGACCGGAAAGGCGGGGAGGGACCCACAGAACCAGGCCCAGGCCCTCCACGCTCCTAGGCCCGGCGTGGGTCTGCCTCCCTGTCCCTCCAGGCTCACGCCCCGTTAAGCTGCCGGCAATCCGCCCACACAAGCAGGCTGCTCCCACTCTCCAGCCTCCTCCTGCCGTGCAACCGCCCCAAAGCCACGGGGCAGGTAGGTTAGGCCTTAGGGGTCGGTCCTGTCTCCTGTCCTGGGGTCAAGCCCCCACGTCACTGCTTTCAGTGCCTGTTTCCGGGGGCTCCCTTTATACCTGCCCCAGACACAGTCTCAGTCAGCATGCGGTGAAGACTGCGAGGTTGCTCGTGGGCACTAAGCTGCAAGGACCCTCCTCTCTTGGCCCTCAGCCCGGCCCCACCATGTCAGGGCTCCTGTGAGCTCAGCACTTGGGTGGGGAGTCTGAGGAACAGGTGCAGGGGAGCATGCTCTCTGAGGTCGGAACGTCTGCCACAGGCGGGGGACCACACTGCCAGAAGGATCTTGGGGCACAAGTGCTCCCCGTCTGAACGCAGCCCTCCCCCCCAAGAGGGCCACTCTCTGACAGCGAGGCGGCTCTGCCGGGGGCTCGGCACAGTGACCGCACCCCTGGGCACCTGTGCGCTGCGGGCACACACACACAGCTTCAAGTCAGATTTAAAGTGCCTGCGTGCTGCTAAAAAGGCGCTGTTTGAGCCACTGCACACCTGGAAGGGCTATTTCCTCCCAGTGGAGATGCCGGCTGGGGAGTGGCACTGGGGGGTCCGAGGCACCACGCAGGTGGCATTCCCAGTCATCGCCCAAACCACAGCTTCTGCGGGGGAGGGTGGGGTGCCACCCAGATCACATCTTAAGCATCTTGGCACAAGTGACCCAAGTCACAGGCTTTCCAAAGAGGGGCGGGAGGTCTTGAACCCCAGCTGGCGGTGGGGACAGTTCTGAGCCTCCCCTCTCCACTGAGCCCCGCAGAGGGGCGAGAGGGGGCGCCGGGACTCCCAAGCCCTCAGAGCTGGGCAGTGGGTGGGGGCCCTCCGGGACTCTGCTGGAACCCTGGGGAGGACCTTGGGATGAGGAGGCGGCCTCGCCAGGAGCCACTCAGGGCCCAAGCGGCATCTCCCTCATCCCCAGTCCCCTCCCCCTGGCCCAGGCGTCCGCCACCTCAGGAGGCCTCCAGGTCAGCCCGTCCGGGCCTCTGGCCTGGCAGCTCAGACACGAGCAGCCCCCTGCTGATGATGCAAAGGGCCGTCCTTACCAGTTCACCTTCAGCTGTACCCCGGCTCCCGTGCGACTCTGAGTAAGGGCCCCCGTTCCGGGGCTCAGCTCCCGTCTGTAGATGGGAGGCTGGACCCCAGGGAGTGCAGGCCATGCCACAATGGGCAGACACAGGAGCTCTGGCATGTGGGGAGCAGAAAGGACCCAAACATTGGACCCATGAACCAGCAACTGTATCCTGAGCACCAACAACCTCCAAGGCCTGAGGCCACCTCTCCATGGGTGGCGCTGGGCCCGGGGCAGGGGCAGGGCAGGGCGAGGAAGGCTGGCTACAGATTTGGGCGGCTGCTCTGCCCCTCCAGGCTCTGGGGAGAACCGGGCCGGTGGGTGGCCTGGCATCCCGGTTCGGTGTGTGCAGCGCCCTGCTCCGACTTGCCCAGCCATGGCCCTCCCCACGCCTTCCAGCACAGCCCACACCCAGCCTCTGTGTGTGCTCCGCCAGGCTCCTTCCCCAGACCCCCGAGCAGCACAGCCAGCACCCCCCACCCCCGGCCAGTGGCCAGCAGGAGGGTCCAGCCTGCGGGAGCACCTCGTGACGAGGGGGAGGAGGGACCACAGGCCGCCCGTGGTGCTGCCCTGTGTGAGCCTTGCCCTGCAGTCCCAGCCTCTCCCAAGCCTCACTCCTCTCTGGCATGCCCAGGAGCCTTATGCCCTCACATGCCCTTTGGCAGTCCCACACCTCCAAGCCCGGTGACCTGCCCCCACCCCAGCCCGGTGGGGGTTCCTTGCGCCTGAGCACCTGCCCATATGGAGGCCAGGGGAGTTCTAAGGGCCCATGACTCGGTATAAGCATGAGATGCTCTGTTCAGATGGCGCACATTCCCCCAGAAACGCCTGTCCCACCTCCTGCCCGTTAGCTCCTGCTTACACCCCCAAACCTAGGGCTGGTGTCAGCTGCCCCAGGAGTGGGGGGCAGGCTGGCACAGTGCCCCACAGGTCCCCATGTCCGCCTGGGCACCCACAGCACAGCTCCCGGGAGACAGGGCAGCTCAGTGCGATCCCCTGCACCAACACCCACCAGGCGCCACTCGGGGCCCCACCAAGTGCATTCCTGAGGCCACCGAAGGCCCCGGGTCAGCGTCTCCCAGCCCCCACACCAGCCGTGGCTGCCACACAGATGGCTGGCACCGGCTCTTTAGCTGACCCGATGCCTGGCACACAGGCAGCCTCCCCGGGGGCTCAGGTCTTCGGAGGTGCCGGACAGACCTCACGGCTAAACGCCCCTCCTCACTGCCAGGAGCTCTGCCACTGGAGTCACTTCTCCGAAACGCTTTAATGTTCAAGAACGGACCATTAAAAGCAAACGGCTCTAGAATTCGGTGAGGCCTTTCCCTAGGTGCGGGGGGAGGGGAACCAGGGGAGGAACAGGGACCCGGTGCCAAGAGCCGGCACCGTTTTGCTGGCGGCGGTCCTGGCTCTCACGCAGGCCCACGCCCGCCGGATAAAAGCAGCGCGTCTCCTGCCTGTTCCTGCGCTCCCGCGTTCCTGGCACGACACCCCGGCACAGCCAGGCGGCTTTGTGGTGGTGCTGCTGGCTCGCCTTCCGCCTGTCAGCACAGCTCTCCACGGCACACGCGATGCAGCCCTTTGTCCCCCGGCCTGGGGGCTCCCGGAGCCCCGTCTACACCGGCCGCAGCTCAGACTCCCGCCCGCTCCGCCACAGGCCAGATCTGCGCGCCCAGGGGCCACGTGGGGCTCGGCTTCCGGCTCCCCGACCAGGACTGTCCTGGGAAGATGCCGTGGCGTCCCAGCCATGTGAGAGGCCGAGGTGACACGCGGGCTCCCTCCACGCAGGGCGTCCTCCGAACAGGCCAGCAGCCACGGAGCGGAGAGCAGGGTCGGGTGCGCGCTGGCCACCGGACTGTCGCCCCCAGTCCTCACTCACGTACGCTGGGCTCCCCCACCCAGGACACATCTGATATTTTTGTGGCAGGACGTGGCCCCCGCCTTCGGGACTGCCCGCGTGAAGAGGCACGCCTCCAGGTCCTGGACCCATGCCCAGGCCCTCCAATCAGCCGCCCGCTGACAGGGGCACAGCCCCAGGGATCCGCCAGGGGTCCCAGAGGTCCAGACGTCAGCCCCATCCTCCTCAGGAATCCTCTGCGCAGTGCTTCTCAACCGGAGGGCCCCTGTCTGAGGACATCTGGCGATGCCCGCAAACTTGTAGGAGAGCAGAGCGGGCAGGGCCCGGCCAGGAGCACGCTGCAGGGAGGGCATGTGCAGGCCGGGGCTCCGGGCTTTGTTCTGAAGGAACTGGGAGCCACGAAGGCCTCTGAGCAGAGGGGCGATAGGATCGATGGGAGTTCACAGGGCGAGGCCGTGCGTCAGGATACCAGTGCTCCTGGCATGCTGCGAACCCATCGTGTTCAGGTGCTTCTTAGGCTCCCCTCAAGCCCCTAACTACCTCACTGGGCAGAGCCCCTGACCCCGCAGGCTCGGACCCCAGGAGGACCCGCTGGAGGGCCAGCCCACTGGCCTGTGATGAGGAAGGGCAGGCCATCTGTCTGTGGGTGCTGATGGGGACCATCAGAGAGGCTGCGGGTGCCTGGACCAGGGGAACAGCGCCCTCCTCTGAGAGGGGCAGCTGGGCGGGGCCAGGCGGACGGGCTCCCAGGCCGGCACGGCCAGTGGCAGCTGAGGGTCTTGGCGGAGGGCTTGCCCTCTCCCCGCTGCCGTTCCCTGTCTGAGCTGACAGCGAGGCCATCACCTCCACAGGCCCCAGGCCTCCCCACCCGAACGCAGGATCACACGCACCTGCCTGCCGGGAAGTCCCCGATCCCCGAGGCGGAGGCACGGCTGCCACGCTCCTCCGGAAAGACCTCCACGGCCGCCTCTTTCCCCTCCCTCACCTCTCACTCTCCTACCGCTCTCCTTGCCTTTCTCCGCCGGCCCCTCCTTTCCCATCCAGCATGGGACAGACCGCGGGCCTGCTGGCACAGAGGCCATCCCTGCGTGTCAGAAAGAACTGACGGCAGCGAGTGGCTGGCCTGGCTCCCCGCCTGCAGCGGAGCCAGCACTCAGGCCTCGGTCCAGCGCGGCCGCCTCAGCTGCCTCCAGGGCAGTCTGTCCAGCTAAAGAGGGGCTTGTGTGCGCGCATGCGTGCGTGTGCATGTGCGTGTGCGTGTGTGCACGTGTGTATGGATGTGTGCAC
The DNA here is from genome assembly GCA_036971965.1 of Nyctalus aviator. Lineage (NCBI taxonomy): Eukaryota > Metazoa > Chordata > Mammalia > Chiroptera > Vespertilionidae > Nyctalus > Nyctalus aviator. The sequence continues at coordinate 77,941,313 of CM072928.1, read as the reverse complement.
ACCAGGCGTCCCTTCCCAGTGATAACCACCAAGGAAGATGGGAGTAACAGGTGCCTTTCTGAGAACTGAGAACCCAAACAGTTTGGCTGCACCTGCTCCCTTCTCCGGCAGGGAAGCCTGCTGGGCTGAGGAAAGGTGTGTGTCTTCCTTCTCTCCCCATCCTCCTGAGCACAAACACTCCATGACACAAACACACTGGCTCACGTAAGACACCCCGACCCCAGCCAGCTCAGCCTGCACTCGGCCAGGTTTGGAAAGGAGGACAGAGCGGGAGGGGTGGGTCTGCCAGGGGAGGGAGGGGGGGTTAGGGATAGGGGTCAGGACGTGGAGGGTCTACCCAGCCCTGCCCCTTATCTGCTATGCTCATTGGAAGCTGCAAGAACCCTCTTCTCTTAGCCCCCGCAGGCCCCACCCCAAGGTCAGGCGGGATGCACTCCCGTGCCTCAGGTTTCCAGGTAAAGGGTGAGTTAGACCCAGGCAGGTCAGCATGGTTATTATGGAACCACAGAGGCTGGGCAGGGAGAACGGCAGACACAGTGGGCCGGGCCTCATCCCAGGCCGGTCTCTTCCAGCTCCTTGTCCGCCAGGTGTCCGGTTTTGTGGCCCTTTCTCCCAGCACCGCGTGCTCAGCCTCGACGCCCCCAGCTGCCAACACCGCCAGGCCTGTAAGCCAGGAACGGGTGCAGAAGGTCCTGTCCCACCGCTCAGCCCTGGCGGTTCACGCACCCCCGGGCAGAACCGTGGCAGCAGGATTCACAGGCCACGTTGTCCTAAGAGGCAGGGGCCACGGCCTTTCCAGACGGGATCGGAAAGCATGGCCGGGCCACGGCCCCTGGTGTGAGAAATGGAAGGGTGACCCGCTGACCTCACAGGGGTGGTATGTCCGTCACCGTCCGCCCGCCTGTGAACACCTCACACAGCTGGTGCCCCCAGTGCCCAGCAGCCTGGCACAGGCATGTGGTTCGCACAGGGGGGCAGGCGTGCCCAGCAGGCTATTTACACGCTTGCCTGTGACGTGTGCTGCACTGAGGGCCTGGCTCTGGGGACGGCCACGCTGGGCCTCTTTGTCCACATTCTCCGCCTCCAGGTTCCCTAAGCACCCGCCTGCGGGGGCGAGGTGGGTGGCCCGGTGCCCAGCCCAGGGCTACACCCAGGCTGCGCCCTCCCGCTGCTCCACCCCAGCTCCTCACTGGCAGAACCTGGAGCATCTCAGAGACCTCTGGCACTTCCCACCGCCTGGCCGCTTCCCTGGACCAGTTCCCTCACACTCCTCACTCACGCTCCTCACACACATTCCTCACTCAAACTCCTCCTCTCACTCCCCCCACACACTCCTCACTCACACTCCTCACTCACCCCCCACACACACCCACACACACCCCTCACTCACACCCACACACACTCCTCACTCACACTCCTCACTCACTCCCACACACTCACACCCACACACACTCCTCACTCACCCCCCACACATACCCACACACACCCCTCACTAACACCCACACACATTCATCACTCACACTCCTCAATCACACTCCTCACTCACACCCACACACACTCCTCACACTCCTCACTCACACTCCTCACTCACACCCACACACATTCATCACTCACACTCCTCACTCACACTCCTCACTCACACCCACACACACTCCTCACTCACACTCCTCACTCACACTCCTCACTCACCCCCACACACTCACACCCACACACACTCCTCACTCACACTCCCACAAACACCCCTCATTCACACACCCACACACACCCCTTACACTCCTCACTCACACTCCTCACTCACCCCCACACACTCACACCCACACACACTCCTCACTCACACTCCTCACTCACACTCCTCACTCACCCCCACACACTCACACCCACACACACTCCTCACTCACACCCACACACACTCCTCACACCCACACACACTCCTCACTCACACCCACACACACTCCTCACACCCACACACACTCCTCACACCCACACACACTCCTCACACCCACACACACTCCTCACTCACACCCACACACACTCCTCACACCCACACACACTCCTCACTCACACCCACACACACTCCTCACACCCACACACACTCCTCACACCCACACACACTCCTCACACCCACACATACTCCTCACTCACACCCACGCACTCCTCACCACCCACCGCCAGCAGGTCTAGGACAGGGCCACAGGCCAGGGCCCATGGGGGCCGGGTCTGCTGGGAACCAGAGGGAAACCCCAGCCAGGGCTTCCCCACGCCCGCCCACCTCCCTGCCCACCTCCCAGGTGTGGCCAGGGCTCCAGGGCACCCTGGGAGCGCCCGGGACAGCCCTCCCAGAACAGCAAGGGGCCCGGACTGCATCCCCCACCTCTGACCCTCAGCGCCGACCCTGCGGGCAGGCTCCCACAGCAGGCCTCCTCCGCCTTCCGAAGGAGTGAATACATGGTCTCTCTCCCATTCTGACACAGCTCCTTCTGCCCCGGGACTCCCAGCTCACTGCCTCATATTGTCCATTAAATGGAGCTACGGGGTCTCTCGCCCAGCCCCTCATCTTACAAATGAGGACTTGCAGCCCAGAGAGGTTCAGACACTTCCCTGATGCTACACAGCATGCCAGCACCGGAATTCACTCCTATTCCCAGCCCAGCCCTCCCTTCCCAGCACATCAGGGCTCAGGGCAGGAGGGGAGACAAGGGAATGAAAGGGGGGGCTGTGGAGCCCACTCAGACCTGCCTCACAGCACCTGACTGCCCGGTCCCGAATCCCCGGCCTCGCCGCCCCACCTGTGGCAAGTGAACCCACAGGCCATAGTCGCCAGCATCTCTCACCCAGAAAGGCGCAGAGAACACGGCCAAGATCCTGGCCCGGAGGTGCTTCGGAAGGCAGATGGGGGAGCCCCGGACTGGGGCCAACACGGGCACATGACCCCCAGGTGTCTCCTGGGAGTGGGCCCAGCTCTCAGCAGCGTCTCCATGACCCACTGCCACAGAGACGGTCCTGGCCCGAGCCCTGGGCTCTGGAATCCTTGACCCCAGTGCCAGACACCGGTCCCACCTTCTCAACAACAGGCGGCCCAACCCCACCCAGCCCCTCGCACGGGCCTGAGGCCACAGGCCTCCCTGGAACAGGAAGAAGGAGCCAGGCCTGCAGGCCTCCGGTCAGATCCTCCTACGAGCCCTGCAACCAGCGAGAGTGGGCGTCACGGACCCCGCACTGGAAGATGCGCTATGTCCACATGCGTCAAGACCAGTGCCCAGTGGGTTCTTAATGCCGTTGCCTCTTCTGCCCTGTCCCGGCCTGGGGGCCCGGTCTGCTAACAGGCAAAGCCGAGGCAAGGACAGGTCATGGACCTGCCTGGGCCTGAACATTAAAGACAGTCCGGGCTACGGGCCTCGGAGGGTGACGTGGCAGGAGCCCAGGAGCACCAGGCCTCAGCCACCGCGCAGCTGTGTTCACCGGGCTGTGCTCGGCCAGCATGCATGTGACCTGTCCAGGCTCATGGGGGGACTATCCTCCCCATTTTACAGGCAGAGCGGCCGAGGCACCTGTCCTGTAGGATGTTCCTGACCGCAGGCTCCTCAACTCCGCTCTCCAGCCTCAGGGAGTCAGACACTTCGTGCAGGGACCAGGGAGGGGTAAGGTGCCCACCCGGAGGCTGACACTGCCTGCTCCTCCGGGCACCGCGGTGTGTTCTGCCCATGCGCGGAGCATAACGGTCAGCTCACGCGTGAAGCCAGTGCCACGGGCATGCATGAAAACACCACGCACTCCCACTGGCAGGAACCGAGTGGCACCTGAGAGGTGAGGTATGTAAGTAACACAGGCATCACGGAGCATAATTACGAAACGTTGTCGTTTCGGAAGAAAATTAATTAGCAATAGCTGTGGCTGTCTTATGTCTGCTTAAGCAGTGTGCATCTCAATTAAAATCTAATTGCACAGCGTCAATCACGCAGATTAAATGGCTTGCGAATCCAAGCGGGCTCATGTCTACACAAAGCCTGAATTAGTGTAAATGGAAAACCCGTCTCAGGAGGAGAGGGGAGGGGAGGGGAGGGGAGAAGAGGGTAGGATAGGGGAGGGGAAGAGAGGGGAGGGGAGGGGTCAGACAGGCAAGCTGGCAGGACAGTTAGGTCCTGGCATATTCACGTGCCGGTGCCTGCCGGTCCTGGCAAGGGGTGAGTGCTTCCAGGCACAGAGTTGGATGGGAAAGGTGACTCCTGCACTCCCACACAGACCCGCCGTTGGAAAACAAGACGTTAAGCCTGGCTAGAATCAGGTGAGTTCTCACGGGAGCCCTGACTGTGGGCCGTGAGCCACATAGCAAAACAGGGTCCAAGGTGAAGAGCTGCCGAGGTGCCATCCAATGGAGGGGGCAGAGGTCCTGGCCAGGACGGCCAGGCCGACGGGGTCACACGGGGGAGCGGGCCAGGCCAGAGGCAACAGAGTGGTGAGGACGGTGGCAAACTGGAGCGCACAGGCCCGCACCCCGCTGGCTGGCCCTGCCCACGCAAGGATGAGGGCCCAGATTGTCAACCCAGAGCAGGAAAGGCCCCTGCACGGCTAGCTGTGGGCCCCAGGGTCCCAGGGACTCAGACAGCAGGGCTCCCTCCCATCAGCCAGCGGGGAGCGGGCCTGTGAGGCCCCACCGAGAGACGCGTCAGAGGCCAAGCTGAGCACCCACTGCCCTGGTTCCTAAGACCCACCTGGAACCCTGGCCATGCTGGCTTCAAACCAGCTGCTCCAGGCAGCTCTCTTCTGCCGGGTCAAGGGGGCAGGAGGCACAGCCCCCTACCCATCAGTCAGGACCTGTCCAGCCATGTCGACTGCTGGAGGCTATGCACTCACGTGCACATGTGTGCACTCACATGTAGTGTTTGTGTACACATATTCTAACATACTCAAAATCCATGCACAACCAGAAATGCACTCACACACAAATGCATGCACACACAAACATACAATAACACAGACACATTCCTATATATGCACGCACACACACTCACACATGTACATACTCGAGCACACACGCCAGGTGCACCACGGGGCAATCTCTGAGCCTGCCTCCTACACCTCAGGAAATCACTTCCCCAGCTCCAGGCCCCACAGGGTTGATAATTGCCTCGGCAGCAGCAGAACCAGGAGCTGGCAGGGCCAGGCCAGGTCTCTAGGGCACAGAGGGGGCTTTGTGCAGAGATAACTCCCCAGAAAGGGGCTAAGTACAGGGCCATGGAGTTCTGGGGTGCCCCCAAACCCTGACCCCCAGGGAACCTGGACTCTTCCACTGCGCGGCAGAAAGGGGCCATGGACTCGGCCACACCGGCGGCCCGGCCCTGCCCGTGGGCTGGCCGGCAAGCGGGTGCACGCTCGCTTTTGCCCAGATCACGGAGGAAGCCGCAGCACGGAGTGCATGTCCACGGGCTCAGGAGCCTCTGCTGATTTCCCTCCATCCCTCCACCTGTGACTCTGCCTGTTCGTTTAACCAGCACTGCTGTGGGCGCCGGCACCACACACCAAGCTGGGTGCCAAGGGGCCCCAAAATCGGAGTGGGTGCTGGGTGGTTCCTGGGGGAGAAAAAAGCTACTCCCTGCCCCAGCGTGTCCTACTGTTGTCCTTTCCCCGTGAGGAACGCCCCCAGGGGTGCGGGCAACCTCCTCTCCCACCTAGAGAGCAGGAGGCACAGAGCAGAGAGCACAGAGGGTCATGCTGCTCCCCGGGCCGAGCCAGGGCTGAGGCCGGCCACCAGAGCAGGCGGTGAGGTCACCCAGGCAGGGGGAGGTGATGGGCAGAGGGGGAAGGGGAGCCAGGCTGGGCTGCTGAGGAGAGGGCCAGCCAGGATAGGGCAGAGGGCCCCTGGTGGAGTAGGGAGAAGCCCCCTCGGCTCCCATGCCCCCTGCCAATTTGGTGAGGGTATTAAAAAGTTTCTTTTCAATTACCTTTTTTCTTGAAAATTACTAATAGGGCTCTGATAGAGATGGAATTAATTTCCCAATTGGTTTGGAAATGAGGAGACGTATTATTGTTTGACCCTCTCACCAGCAGCAGACAGGGGTGGGGGAGGCTCCTCAGAAGCCGGTCACGGAGGAAAACATCCCCACTGCACACGCTCGGCCCCAGGCTCCAGACAGTGGCAGTGCAGGCTGCTGGTCTCCCCCATGCTCAGCACACCCTGGGGCCTGGCCTCACGCTCTGCTTATGCCCGGGAAAGCTCTGGGCCCACCTCGCCAGGGTGACCACCTCGGGGCCCACGCTCAGCGCCTGCGAGGAGTCCAGCCCAGAGCCCAGGCCCACGGCCGGGCCGGTAGGTGGGAAGCCCAGGGCACGCTGCAGAGGAGAGGAGAAGACAGAAGCCCTGGGGTAGAGGCTGCAAGGAGCAGAGGCGGAGGCACGAAGGTTTTGAGAGCAGAGCCAGGATCCCACCAGGCCCGTCTGAGCACAGAGACACTCCTCCACTGCCCGCCCCCCTCCCTGGCTTCCTCGTTCCATGACAAACACAGAACTTCATGCCACCGGGGCAGGGCTCTATGCCGTTCCTGTGGGGTGGTCCCTCCTGACCGCCGTCTTTCTTTCTCTGCTGAGGCAGCGACCATGCCCCTTGGCCCCAGAGCGCCTCCCTGAATCCTCTCGAGACCTCTGGCTGGTAGTGCTCCAGGAACCACAGTCCTCTCCAGGTGAGGAGCCCGGGGTCAGAGGCCAAGGGCACGTGGCCCTCTGCACCCCTGACACGTGGGCACACGCGTGTCGGGGCCTGCGAGGCGGGGAGGGGGGAAGTCATGCACTGGCTGCCGCGTTTCCTGGAGGGACTGACGTGTGCAGGCTGAGGCGCCACAGCTGGACTGCAGGCTGCGGGGTCAGGAGGGCTCAGCTGGCTCCAGACAAGCTGGGGAACAGCAGGGACGGCTCACCCAGCCCGGCCCCGCCCAGTGGGCCCTGACCCCTCAGGCCTGAGGTAAGAAAGCACCGCCAGGCCCGGGAGAGGGGAGCCAGCGGGAGGCCAGACGCCCCGAGACCCCGTCCACAGAGGGACTTTTGTTTGGAAGACAGACATGTGCGCTGTGACAAATGCTGTCCAGATTCCAGTACGCTTCCTGCTGCTTTTCAAATCCCACGTTCTCTCTCGACACCGACAGCCATCTCACTCTCCGGGTCTCCTCCGGCCCATGCTGGCACACACCCAAAGGAAACCAGGCACAAGCTTAAAAGCAGAGGGACAGTGGTCTCAGAGACACCTGATGACCTTCGTCTCACCTCCACGTGGACTTAATGGACCCGGAGCCTCAGTGGCCCACAAGCCCCTCACCCTGCAGAGCCCCCTCCGGCCTCCCTGAAGCCTCCTCCCCACACAAGCCCTCAGGGGCCTGACAGGAGGGCCGCAGCTCAGAGTTTCAGCCCCTCCCTCCTCTGCCCACCCAGCCCTGGGCGGCCCCCAGGCCCCGAGGCCTCCCAGGCCCTCGCCCTCAGAGCCTCGCTGTCCCCCTACCCGCTCAGGCGACATCTGCCTCTCCTCCTGCCTCTGGTTTCCACAGCTGCCTGGGCCCCGCTGCCACATGTGGCTCCTCTGGCCACACACTCTTTAACCCTCAGGCACTCCACATTTACTGAGCGCCCACTGTGTGCCAGCGCGGAGGCGGGGGCACACTGAGTAAGCCACAGCGACCTGGCCTCCGGGTGCTCTCAGACACGAGAGCGCCCGAAGAGCAACAGGGAGACCTGGGGCTTGGGAAATGCCAGCGGAGGCCTGAGCGGACCAGCACAGAGCTGAGCCAGGAGGCGGGCTTCCTCATGCCCTGCTTTCTCCCTATCTGCTTCCTGCTGCCCCGCCCAACCCCACCACCTTCCTGCCCCTCTCCGCCCCTCCCCGCCCTCCTGGGGATACTACCCATTACCAGATATAGAAGGCCCTACCTCAAGACGCCCCCAGTCTGTTAATTATTTCTCTCAGCTTGAAGCCCAAAGGGGCGCACAAATACTTTAGGACCTGCCCCTGCCTGGACAGAGACGGGGGAAGCCGGAGGCAGGGAAGCACCTGAGCAGGGAAAGCTGAGGGCCACTCCACTCTCTACAGGGTGATGACTGAAAGCAGCCTTCCTTCCTACCTCCTGCCCTCTCGTCCCTCTCCCCTCTCCCCACAGTTATAATGAGTCCAAGAAGACATGTGGCCCCACCCAGAGTGCAGATGGAGCGAGGACTGCCCTGGGGGGGGGGGGGGGAGGGACACGATGACAAACCCTGCCTACCCCAGGGCGCAGGTCCTGGCAGCTGTGAGAGGCTCTGGAGGTGGGGTCCTCAACCCAGAGTCAACAAGGTACCTGCAAAAGGCAGGTGAGGAGGTAAAAGGCACCGCAGGAGCCTGCCTGCACTCTCGGGGAAGGCTTCCCAGCACCAGAAGTCGCAACAAGTAGGAACAGGGGTGTTGTAGGCACAGTGCACAATCATAGATTCCGACCAGAGGACACTTTACTTTTATGTCCAAGAGAATCCATGCCACTGACCCCCGAGCCTTACTTCGGAATACAAACCTGCAAATTCTGGAGCTTCCTAAAGGTACCAATATACCCCCCCACCACAGCCCAGCCCTCAGCCAGCCACGGGGCCGGCCTCACGCAGAGGCGGAAAGCCAGCAGCCATATGTCTCATGGGAAGAGGCAGTCAGCAATGGGCCCTGCAGAAGGCGGCTCGAAAACCACCCAGGTCAGCCTGAGGTCACCCTCCACCTTCCCCCAGTGGCACCCAGGACCAGGTTCAGGGTACGAATGGGGGACCCGTACCTAGGAGAAGTGGTCCCAAGCTGGGATGTCTGAAGAGGGTGGGGCTGGCTGAGAGGAGCCCTCGGTCCCTGGGGCAGAAGGGAGTTCAAGGAGAGACCCCTGAGGCAAGGAGACTGGCTGGGGCCTTTAAGAGGACAGGCCCATGCCTAGAACCAGGCAGTGCTCACTTCACACTGCAAAGTAGAATAACAGCATCTCAGCTCCTTTTTAAAGAAATCCTTACCCAGGATGTGTTTTATTGATTTGAGAGAGAGAGAGAGAGATCAATTGTCCCCCACACATGTCCCGACCAGGCATCGAACCTGCAACCTTTTGGTGTAAGGGACAAGGCTCCAACCAGCTGAGCCACCCAGCCAGGCCTTCTCAACAATGAGGAAATACACAAGTGTAACAGCTCTCAGTCTCTTCACAAGACACAGAGCAGACAAGTGAGAGCTGACTTAGAAGCCACTCACTGCAGAAACACCTAGACACCCTCAGAGGAAGAGCACTCCACGTCTGTTTTGGAGACGGTACCCACGTAAGCGGGTTCTTTGGGGCAGGACTTCGGGGAGCCTTCCAATAGCACCTGCGCTTTAAGACTGGAACCCAAAGAGCTTTCCCGCTCACTGCACCCCGGCCCGCTCTGCCCGTGCGCCCTCCGGGGGCTCCCCCCTCCCTCCCACCACACGTGGCGAAGGCAGGCTCCGCGCGGGCCCTGCGGCCGGCCTGCGCCCACAGTGCCGCTGGGACCCAGCCCTCAGGGCCACTCGGCGTGAGGGTGACATTAGGGAGCGGCTAACCTAGCAGCATCAGTTCTTCTTCTTCTTCTTCTTCTTCTTCTTCTTCTTCTTTTTTTTAAAAAATATATTTTATTGATTTTTTACAAAGAGGAAGAGAGAGGGATAGAGTTAGAAACATTGATCAGCTGCCTCTTGCACACCCCCTACTGGGGATGTGCCCGCTACCAAGGTACATGCCCCTGACCGGAATCGAACCTGGGACCCTTCAGTCCGCAGGCCAATGCTCCATCCACTGAGCCACACCGGTTTCGGCAGCATCAGTTCTTCTTTAAAAAGATTTAAACAGTCACATAAACACCTGCAGTATATCCGTGTTAAGAGCAAATTGCTGTGCCCTGGCCGTTTTCGCTTAGTGGTTAGAGCGGTGGTTCACGGACTGAAGAGTCATGGGTTCAATTCCAGTCAAGGGCACGTACCTGGCTTGCGGGGTTTGATGGCTGGCCCGGGAGGGGGCACATGCGGGACACAGCCAATCGATGTTTCTCTCTGTGTCTCTCCCCCTCCCTTCCACTCTAAAACAAAATCAATGGAAAAAATATATCCTAGATTGAGGACTCATAAAAGAAAAAAAAAATAGAGCAAATTGCTAGGACATGCCAACAGCCCATCCGGACGTGTGTTCTGGAGGTAGAGGCCCTGCTCTGACCCTGGGGACGTGTCATGGCCTCTGGGCAGTCAGTCCCACTCTGCTGGCCCCATCCCCGCAGCGCCCTGGCACAGGGTGGACCCGTGCCTGCAGAGCGGCCGTGCGCTGGCACCTCACCTGTGCCCCAGGCATCGGAGGGGGCCTGCCTCCCTGAGGCCCCACAGACCATTGGACACAGGCAGGCGACAGGAGCAGAGCCAGGAAGTGTGCCCAGCTCGACGGGTCTGGGAACACGAGGCTCCACACCCCCAGCCTGGCTCCTCTGGGATCTGAGAGGAAGTTCTTAGAGCGGTGTCTGCACATGTGTGCTGTTTATCTCCCGGTCCGGCCTGAGGAGGCCACTCGCACAGCCTGCCTGCCGGCGCTGGGGGAACACACAAGCTGCCTGACGAAGCCGCTCCTGCAGCAGAACCGCCCAGCACCTTTAACCTGCGCTGAGTCTGAGCTTTCCTGTCAGGGCCCACCCCACGGACCCGGACTGATGCCAAACCCGCGCTGCCCTGCAGGGAGGACAGTCCCTCGGAACGTCCTGTGGGGACAGGATGCCACATGCCAGGGAGAGCTCCTGTCACTGTCCGGAGGCTGTAATTAGGAGGCAGGCTCCACACCGGCGGGCTCCCAGCCGGCCCCTCCCGGGTCCTGCTGGAGAGCTCTCCGGACCAGAGCACCCGCGGGACACCGCCTCGCTGCGGTGAGCCTCCTGCCCAGGAAAAGCCTCCGAGACCGGCACACAAGTGCCTCACCAAGATCAGTCTCTGCCGGCAGCCTGGTCACAGGGGTCCTCTCAAACGTGTCCTTTCCTTTTCCTGCCTTCCCACCTATCTCCCTTCCTCCCTCCTTTCCTCCCTCCCTCTCTCCCTCTCTCCCTCCCTCCCTCCCTCTCTCCCTCCCTCCCTCTCTCTCTCCCTCCCTTGTTCTCTCACTCCCTCCCTCCCTTCCTCCTTCTCTTCCTCCTTTCCTCTCTCCCTCCCTCCCTCTCTCCTTCCCTCGCTCCCTCACTCCCTCCCTCCCTTGCTCCCTCACTCCCTCACTCCCTTCCTCCTTCTCTCCTTCCCTCCCTCCCTCAGCAGACGGTGAGATGGCTGGTGGATGTCAGAAGCAATGCCATAGAAGAGGACAGACCCGAGACCCAGTTTCCCTCCCCAGGTGAAAATGGTCCGACAGGAGTCTGTCCTGAGTCTGAGCCAGGAACAAGGGCGGGTGTAGCCAGCTGGGCGATGGGGGTGGGGTGCCTTCAGGAAACCCAAGACCAGTTCGGATGGAGCAAGAGGCGTGCCCGCAGCCTCAGTGTGGATGAGGCAGGGCCGGACCCCGCCTCCTCGCCAGGCTCCTGGACCGCCCAGGCCTCTGCTTGCGTGGCCCACCTGGAAGGCCTGCTCTCCTCCCATCCAGCCCAGCACTAACTTTATTGTTTCTTTTTTTATTTTTTTTATTTTTAAGCCTTTCCTGTTGCAAGTATTACATATGTCCCCTTCCCCCTTCCCCCACTGATCCCTTTTAGCCTGCCCCACCACAGGCCTCCACCTCCCCATTGTCTGTGTCCATGGGTTATGCATGTGTGTATACAAGGTCTTTGGTTGATCTCTTCCCACCAGCCCACCCTCCCCGCCTTCCAGTCTTAATGTTCACTTCAAAGACCCCCCGGTCTCAGCAAGGAAGTCCCACCCCTCAGACCCTCCAGCCAGCATCCCAGGCAAAGCCAGGGTGGAGCCTCTGCAGCCGCTGGCCTTGGCTTCTAGACGAGGAAGCTCAGCCCAGAGAGGAGCTGGCTCTGCCCTCCCCCTCCGCAGCCCTCCACTTGACGAAGGGGCAAGGCAAACACGGAGCCCGGCCTGGGCTTGGCCCCTCTTGGGGAGGCCTCTGGCCGTGCCCCGCCTCCCTGTGCCACCTGCAGCAAACCCCGGACCTTGACATCCTGAGGGTCCATGTACCTGACCGTCTTCCCCCACCGTAGCCCTCCTGGGGCTCTGTGAGGGCAGGAATGGTCTCACCCACTGGTGCCCCCAGGCCGGGCAGTGCTGGTCCCAGAGCTGCTCAACCGAGAGAGAAGGGAGGTGGTGGAGAGGACGCTGGGTCTGTCCCTGCAGGCACGCTCTCCACCGGGTCCCTCTGTCACTCACTCCGCTGCAGACCTGGGAGCAGGAGCAGCAAGGCCCCTGGCGGCTGCGGGTCTGGGTTCACTTCCCAGTGGACGGCCTGGAAGCTGTGGGACAAACACCTTGCTTCCATCACGAAGGAGCCCGAGCAGGAGGCGCTGCGGAGGCAGCGGTGAGGAGGCGGCCAGGTCCTGCTCCCGGGTGGGCGAGGCCCGTGGAGCTCCGGGCCCCAGAAGCCCTACTGAGGGGCCAGACGCCCCACCCCATGTGGAGCTCCCGGCTCCAGAAGCCCTCCTGAGGAGTGAGACACACACCCATCCCCACCCCCCACCCCCAAGCTCCCGCCCCCAGAGGCACTTCCCAGGGGCCATGGCTGCCGCCAGCCTCGGCTGCCACTCTCAGTCAGGCCCTGGGCACAGGTGACAACCGGCTCCTGTGCCTCCAGCAGCGTGGGGGCCTGTGCCCCTCACTCCCTGCGCCTCTTCAGCAGCTGCGCTGGCGGGAAAGGGCACCAGCGCCTGCCTTCCTCGCCACTTCGCCTCACTCTCTCGTTCGCCCTCTGAGTGAGGATACCCGGTCCAGGCCGGGGGGCTCTCCGGCCCAGCGGGGCACCCCCAGGAATCACCCCTTCCACTGAGCACCACCCAGCTCCCGCCCAGGCCGCACACCAAGAAGGCAGTCCTCTGCACGGGACCCCGGGGCCTCGTCCAGGGAGGCCGCATCCCTGGAGGCAGAGGGCCCTCCCGCCCCTCCTGGGTGCCTTCCTGCACCCCTTCTCCTGCAGAGCGGCCCAGGCAGGTGGCCAGTGAGAACAGGAATGGGTGTGGAGCGCGGAGGAAACAGCAAAGGCCTCAGCCGTGGCCAGAGGGCCGGCGCTTTCTCTAAGACCCTGCCTGGACTCCAAAGACAGAGAAGGCAGGGGCTTTACCCCTGAAAGCCCCAAGTCTTAGAATGAATAGCAGGTCCCAGCACAAGACAGACCCCTGGTCTGGCCAATGATGGGACCACAGCCAGACCTGGGCACAGGGAACCGGGGCTCCAGGGAGGAGGGCAGGTCCCTGGGTTGGAGTGGCAGTTTTCTGGTGCCAGTGTTGGGAGACGGGGCAGGCCATGGTCACACACAGACCTCTCCACGGTGGCTCTGAGCAGGGCAGGCGCCAGGCCACGGTGGTTCCGAGCGGGGGCAGGAACAGGCCACGGTGGCTCTGAGCGGGGGCAGGAACAGGCCACGGTGGCTCCGAGCGGGGACAGGAACAGGCCACGGTGGCTCTGAGCGGGGGCAGGAACAGGCCACGGTGGCTCTGAGCAGGGCAGGCCCAGGGGCTCCTCTCTCCACTTCTGCCCAGCATATCCATGTCAGCGCTGATGTGGCTGGAGGAGGAACACCCCAGAGCAGGCGCTGGGCAGACTGTATTACAGACTGTCTTAACCCTCCAAGGACCCCACAGGCAGCGGCCCCGCCCGAAGGCCACCCGGCGGTTCCGGTGCCATAGAGACCTCGCTGGTTAGAAGAGGGCTGGCTGCTGCACAGGCTCCAGTCCAGCAGGCAGCCCGCTGCCAGGTGGGGACACGACCCAGGGGAGGCAGATGAGGGGCTGAAAGCCAGCGGACCTGCCCCTCAGTTAGGGCATTCTGGTCCCCACCGGGGCATTCTGGTCCCCACGGGGCATTCTGGTCCCCACCGGGGCATTCTGGTCCCCACGGGGGCATTCTGGTCCCCACGGGGCATTCTGGTCCCCACGGGGGCATTCTGGTCCCCACGGGGGCATTCTGCTCCCCACGGGGGCATTCTGGTCCCCACGGGGGCATTCTGGTCCCCACGGGGCATTCTGGTCCCCACGGGGCATTCTGCTCCCCACGGGGCATTCTGCTCCCCACGGGGGCATTCTGATCCCCAGGGGGCATTCTGGTCCCCAGGGGGCATTCTGGTCCCCACGGGGCATTCTGGTCCCCACGGGGCATTCTGGTCCCCACGGGGCGTTCTGGTCCCCACGGGGGCATTCTGCTCCCCACGGGGCATTCTGGTCCCCACGGGGCATTCTGGTCCCCATGGGGGCATTCTGGTCCCCATGGGGCATTCTGGTCCCCACCGTACCCCCATGGCTATCTCCTGGTTCTCTTCTCCACTGTCCTCCCCTCGATGACATTCTCCCACCCCGGGCCAATCCCACAGCTTTCCCATGGCGTCCGCTACACCAGGTAAGCTTTCCCCTGGCCACCACCTTTCTCGGGCCACCGCACTCTCCTTCCTTGTGAGACCAAACTGCACTGAGAAACAAGCAGCGATGGGACGGGAAGAACCGTCTAGACCGGCATTGGCTGCCTCGGAAAGGAAGCGCGCCCAGTCTAGACCGCCCCTCCACCCCTGCCCGTGCTCCGCACAGACGGCCTCAGGGCCAGACTCCCAGCGCCGGCCGGACCGGGCTGCGGTCACTCGGGGTCAGGCTCCCGGACGGGCTCTGCAGGGGAGGCGTGTGCCTGCTGAAGAGGCACCAGGGGAGGGTGCCAGGACCTGGAAACATGACGGCAGTTTGTTTTGACTTTTGCAAAGAGGCAAACAGAGCGCCAGGGCATGTGAGAACAGAGTGGAATGAGACGGGTGAGGTCTGAGAAGCCACGGCGGAAAGACTGACGGCCCTGGGCCCGGAGCCAGCGCGGCCGGGGGCGGGCCGGCCCCACAGCAGCCCGGGGAGCAGGTGCTGATGAGCTGAGGCCCCTCCTGGAAGAAGCTGAGACAGGCCTTGCGCACGGTGCACAGCAGACGAGTCCCAGAACCTCCTACCACCACCTCCCACCGTCACCTCAGGCCCAGGAGCGGGCCACCCGCCTCACTTTCCTGGGAGGCTCGCCTCTCGGGTCCTTGGCCGGCTCAGACGTCCAGGCATCCTCTCAAAGGCTCAGGCGGTGACCTCTGAGGGGCGCCTGGCCCTCCTCAGAGCCACTCCGAGGCCCCAGCCTGGCTCAGAGTCGCTGGGAGCCCTGGGCCAGTCCCGCATCCCCCTTCTCTCCACAGAGGCGGCAGCGAAGGGCTGGGGGCAAAGGCCTTGCTCAAAGCTGCTCAGCGAGCATGTCTCCAGCCCCACCCTGAGACTGATAGGACACCGGGGAGGACCGAGCGGCAGCCCTGACTCCCCAACCCCTCACTCGTCCCAGGGCTCCATGGAGATCGCACGGGGTGCCCAGCCATGTGGCCTCGCAGGGGGCCCTCTGGACAAAGGAAAACCGGCCGAGGGTGGGGACAAGGAGAGTCAGGACAAACCCGGCACAGGGGCCCCGGCTGCAGGCGCTGTGCCCCTTCCTTCCACCTGCTCTGGAGAAGGAGGGAGACTGCGATGCCCGGTGGAGGGGGCTGTGTGCCCCTGTCACTCCTGTACCATAACAAGTCTCCTCTCCTGTCCCAGGAGAGGACTGGATGCCCTCAGTGGCCTCTCCTTCCCAATTTCTAGCTCCAAAGCAGCCGGCCGGGCCTGTGGACAGTGGGCTCCCGGGCCTGCCACGGCTCTCTCCCCACCCCCGGAGAACGGAGGCGCCCTCCCTGCCTGCGGTGATTTACGGCCTCTCCCGCCACCCTTCCCCAGGCTGCAGGCCCAGCAGATATTTTCCACTGCCTCAGCAGCAGACGTCAGAGGGGCCCCCGGGCTGGGCCTTGGCCGCGCCCCAGCTTCCCAGCTCTGAGCATGCAGATGGGCCGGAGGTCCGGGCCAGACATCTGGGCCTGGGAACCAGCACCCCGTCCCCGGGAGGGTGAGACAAAGCCTGGGCCCCACAGCCAGGCCTCCCAGCCCTGAGATTCACACCAGGCCCGTCCCACTTCCGCTCTCCCCTCGCTCCCCATGACAACATCTTGAACGGGTGCCTCTGCTGGCAAGCCCGAGCGCTCTGGGGTTCTCTGCCCGGACGCGGCTCCCACGCTCAGCTGTACACTCAGCGCTTGGACAAGCTGCCGAGAGCGTGTGTGGTGCTCGGAGTGAAACCCAAACCCCGGCCCACACAGATGTCCTCAGCGGCCGCGCTCCCGGCAGGTGGGACCCGCCGGCCTCCCTCCGCACAGGCCCTTCCCTAGCAGCCAGGGACAAGCCAGACTTTCCAGTCGGTCAGGAGCGCCTGGGGTCAGGACGGGCTGTGCTGAGGCTTCTCTCCACCATTTAAAGCGGGGAAAGTCTCTCCAGGGAGAAAAGCTACAGACTGAGCTTTCTGCTTCCAGCCAAGATGGAATAACAGGGACAGGTTCCCACCTGAAACCACGGAACAACCAGACAACATATTTCAAACAACGGTTTTCAAGACACTGAACCCCAGGCAACAGACAGTGGTCCTGGGGGACAAACCCAAGTCCCAGAATACCCCAGGCTGCCAGGCAAGGAGGGGACCTACCCGAACCTGGTGGGTACGGTGACCTGCGGAGAGGAAGCAAAGTCCGGGAGGCCAGGGCAGCTAGAGTGGGCATGCCCACGTGTGAGAGAGGGCGGGACTGAAACAGAGCCCCAAGATCTGCAGAGGTCTCCCTGGGATACTGCCGAGTGTGGGCAGCATCTGCAGTTGCCCAGGGGCCAGGGAAGAGCCAGCTGAGGGCTGAGAGAACGGCGTCCAGGGCACTCAGGCTCAATGCCTCGTCTCGGCAGCCTGGAAGTCACAGGGCATTGGGTAGGAAACGCCAGGATTTTGCCTCAATAGCAAGAAATAATCAGCCCTGAGCTCTGGCCCCATCTAACTAATCTTTAACGGAAAGATTAAATGTTCCCAGTAAATCAGCCATGTACAGAGAAAGGTCTAGAATACTTGTAGGGCCTTGGCCAGTGTGGCTCAGTGGGTTGGATGTGATCCCTTGCACAGAAAGGTTGCCAGTTAAATTCCAGGTCAGGGCATGGCCTGGGTTGAGGACTCTATCCCTAGAAGGGGGTGTGCAGGAGGCAGTAGATCTCACAGATAGATGTTTCTCTCCCCACTCCCTTCCTCTCCCTTTAAAAATTAATTTTAAAATCTTTTTTTAAAAAAAGAATATTTATAGAAAACAAAAAATAGTCAACACCCAATAAGATAAAATTTACAATGTGTAGCATCCATCGAAGATTATCAGGCATGCAGAAATGGAGGCGGGAGGGAGGTATCAGAAAAATACAGCCCATAACAAGGAAATGAATCAAAGTGAGCTAGAGCTGACATAGATGTTAGAATTTACAGACAAGAGCCTTAAAACACTTATTATTATATTCCAAATGTTCAAAAATTAAGTGGAGACACAGAAGATATAAAAAGACCCAATCAAACTTCTGAAAATGTAGCACACACTGGATGGGATTAGTAGCAGATTAGACACTGTAGAGAAAAGATTCATGAACTTGAAGAAATAGTAATAGAAATTATTCAATATATATTAAAAAAAAAAAGGGGGGGGGGGATTACAAAAGAAAAGAGCATGTAAGATGTGGTACAACTTCAAACTGACTAATATATGTGTAAATGGAATCCCCAAAGGAGAAATGGGGAAGGGAGGTGGAAAAAAGAAATATTTGAGAAAATAATGGCTGAGAATGTTCTAAATTTGATGAAAACTGCAAATATAAAGAAAATGTTAAAAGTAACCAGAACAAAGATTATTACCTGAGAGTCATTCAGGAAGGAGTTCATCAAAGAAGCTAATGTCAGAACTTCAAAAACATAAAGTAAAACTGGAAGAGTTTGTTTAATCTTTGAAAGCCAATCAATGTGATTTGCCATGTTACCATATCTGACATCAAGAACAAGGATGTCTGTTCCATAGCCAGTAAAACAAGGCAAAATAAGTAAATAAGACACCCGCACTGTAAGAAAAGAAAAGAAACTTTATTCTCAGGTGATGTAAATATTTACTTACAAAATCCGATCAAATTTACAAAATAGAAAATAAGAACAAAAAATAAGAACAAAAATCAATTATATTCTTAATACTTATGTTTCCCCGAAAATAAGACAGTGTCTTATATAAATTTTTTTCTCCCAAAGTTGCACTAGGTCTTATTTTCAGGGGATATCTTATCTTTCCATGCACTAGGTCTTATTTTCGGAGGATGTCTTATTTTCGGGGAAACACAGTAGTAGATTGAAATTTTAAACTACCACTTATAATAGCTTCAAAAAGCATAAAATATTTTAGGAGAAATCTGAAAAATATGCACAATACCTGTACACTAAAAACTAAAACGCCGCTGAGAGAATTTAAATACTTTGTGGATTAAAGTACTCAATTTTATTACGATGTCAATTCTCTAAGTCTGTCTATATTCATGACCATCTCAATCAAAATCTTTAAGGTTTCTGAAGAAATTTTCAAACTGAGTACAAAATCATATGAAAATTCAAAGGATTAAAATAGCCAAAGCAACTTCAAAAAAAGGACAAAGTTGGAGAGCTAACACTACCTTATTTCAAGACTTATTATAAAGCTCAGTAACCAAGAAAGTATGGTGTTGCTGTCAACACAGACAAATAGATCAAAGGAACAAAAGAGAAAGTCCCAGAAGTAGGCCCACATTTATTTGGGAAAGAGAATTTTTTCATAAAGGTGTAAAAGCAACTGGTGCAGAAAAAATCATCTTTGCAACAAAAGGTATTGGAGCAATGAGATAGCTATATACAAATATCAGCAAATAAATAACTTTGATTCGTACTTTAGTACTATATGTATTAACATATTAACTCAATATGGATCATGGACCTAAATGTAAAACCTAAAACATGAATACTTCTGAAGAGAAAACATAGGAGAAAATCTTTGTGACCTTGGTTTAAACATAGATTTCTTAGGTACAATACCAAAAGCATGATCTATAAAAGAAAAATGTGATAACATGGAGTTCAGTAAATTAAAATCTTTTATTCTACAAGTAGAGGCCCAGTGCATGAATTTGTGCACAAGTAGGGTCCCTCAGTCTAGCTGGCTATTGGGGCCATCTCACCCAGTCTGGATCAGGGCAATTGGGGCTGGCTGAATGGGTGGCAGGGTGGTGGTGGTATTTTGGGGGGTAAGACCACAGGAGGTTAGCTGTGGGAGCGCACTGACCACCAGAGGCAGCTCCTGTGTTGAACATCTGCCCCCTGGAGGTCAGTGCATGTCATAGCTACCAGCTGGTTGTCTGGTTATCTGCTCATTAACAGTCACTCAGGCTTTTATATATACAGATAGCCACTGTTAAGTGAATGAAAGCCAAGTGTTAGCAAGGATGTGGTGAAACTGGAACTCTCATGTTCTTCTGGTGGGAATATAAAATGGTACAATCCTCTCTGTGAAACAATTTTGCAGTTTCTTAAAAAGTCAATCATACCAACCTCTTGACCCAGATACACCTACCATATGAGCCAGACATTCCCCTCCTCAGTGTTCACCCAGGAGAAAAGAACATCTATGCCCATTCAGTGTCTCGCACAGAAATGTTCACAGCAGCCTGATTTGTTTCCCCAGCTGGAAACACCCCAACCTCCACAGCAGGCACCTGAATAAATGAGTCACGTTCTGTCCACATGTTGGGACACTATTCAGCAATAAAAATGGAATGGGATACAGATATGTGGGTAAGTCTCAGAATGGCTCTGCTGAGAAAAGATGTAGAGTTCCTTTAACTTAGAAAAGTCAACTAATCTACAGCGAGAGAAAGCAGGTCTGTGGCTGCGGAGGGAAGGAGAGGGGGTGGGAGGGACAGAACCCAGGGACAGGAGGAAACTTCGGGGATGATGGAGATGTTCGCTATCTGGTTGTGGAGGTGGTTTACGCACATAAGTCAAAACTCATCAACTTTCACATTCAAAAGCTCCCTGTGTGTGAGAGCACTGGAGGGGGGGGGCGCCCTCCAAGGGGCTGAGGGGCCACAGGCAACGCAGGATGTGGGCCTGAGGCTGGGCGGCTTTAACTTTCTTTTTTTAAAATCTTTTTTCATAATTATTTAACAAATGTTTGTTTCTGTTTTTGTTTTTTGTTTTTTAAAAGAAAGTTAAGTATACTAATAATTTTAGAACATTGATATACAAACTAGAGGCCCTGTGCATGAAATCGGGCCTAAACGGGCAGTCAGACATCCCTCTCACAATCCAGGACTGCTGCCTCCCAACTGCTCGCCTGCCTACCTTCTGATTGCCCCTAACCACTTCTGCCTGCCAGCTTGATCACCCCCTAACCACTCCCCTGCCAGCATGATTGATGCCTAACTGCTCCCTTGCCAACCTGTTTGCCCCCAACTTCCCTCCTCTGCCAGCCTGGTCACTCCTAACTGCCCTCCCCTGACAGCTTGATAGCCCCCAACTGCCCTCCTTTGCAGGCCTGGTGCCTCCTAACTGCTCTCCCCTGCTTGCCTGATAACCCACAACTGCCCTCCCTTGAAGGCCTGGTCTCTCCCAATTGCCCTCCCCTGCTGGCCATCTTGTAGTGGCCATCTTGTGTCCACATGGGGGCAGGATCTTTGACCACATGGGGGCAGCTATCTTGATTTTGTGTGTTGGAGTGATGGTCAATCTGCATATTACTCTTTTATTACCCTGTTTCCCCGAAAATAAGACAGTGTCTTATATTAATTTTTTCTCCCAAAGTTGCACTAGGTCTTATTTTCAGGGGATGTCTTATCTTTCCATGCACTAGGTCTTATTTTCAGAGGATGTCTTATTTCCGGGGAAACACAGTAGATAGGATAGAGGCCTAGTGCATGGGTAGGGACCAGCTGGTTTGCCCTGAAGGGTGTCCTGGATCAGGGTGGGGGTTCCCTTGGGGCGTGGGGTGACCTGAGT
Source organism: Nyctalus aviator (assembly GCA_036971965.1). Classification (NCBI taxonomy): domain Eukaryota; kingdom Metazoa; phylum Chordata; class Mammalia; order Chiroptera; family Vespertilionidae; genus Nyctalus; species Nyctalus aviator. The sequence goes on along the minus strand of CM072928.1, from coordinate 77,920,267 downwards.
GAGGGGCCTGTGGTGGTTTGCAGGCCAGCCATGCCACCTGGCCACCCAAGCAGAGGCCCTGGTATCTGGAATTTATTTACCTTCTACCATTGAAACTTTGTAGCCTAGAGCGGAGCCAAGTCTCTTGCTCACTCCATGGCCAGCAGCCATTTCTATTGGAATTTATTTACCTCCTATAATTGAAACTTTGTAGCCTGGAGTGGAGACCTGTGCCAGCCAGGGTGTGTGGAAAGTTTTGCTTCCCTCATTGCCAGGGGCAACCCTAGCCTCCTGCTCTCTCCAGTTCTGTGGCTGCCGCCATTTCAGTTTGGATTTGTTTACCTTCTATAATTGAAAATTTGTAGCCTTGAGTGGAGGCTTAGGCTGGCAGGGCAGGAGGAAAGCTTGGCTTCCTCCATTGCCGGGGAAACCCAAGCCTCCCTCCTGCTCTCTGTGGCTGTAGCCATCTTGGTTGGGTTTATTTGCATACTTGCTCTGATTGGCTGGTGGGCATGGCTGTGGGTGTAGCAGTGGTGGTTAATTTACATATTACTCTTTTTAGAAAAATTACTTATGATAGTGGGAAGAAAAAAAAACCTTTATAAGAGAGGAATCAAAAAACACATTCTGACAGAACCTAAAGCACATGCTTACCAAAAAGTATTAAGTGAAAATCATAGGAAGCAAACTATAAACCATACAATCTCAAAGCTGTAAAATATGGGGAGGGGGAATAAATATTAATAAAAGGTGAAGACTACAATTAAGTTGACCAAAAATAACAGGACACGTTTTTTAATCCAGGAGAACAAAGCTGTTACTGCCCTCTCCGGTTTAGATGATCACTAAGTACAACGACAATGGGGCTAGGACATTCCGGGCCACTCCCACAGATGGCCCACGAGGGCCCGGGGGTGGAGGGGTGGGTGGGAGCCACGTGACCACCAGCCTCCTGAAGCCCTGTGCCTCTTCTCTGACCAGCTATGAGCAGGTCGGAGGACTGGAGAGCAGGACCACCATCCTGGCTTGCGGGAGACACACTTGGAAAAGGCCTCCCCAGACCAGGGGAGAGGGGCACTGGGTCCTCCCCTTAGGCCCGGGCAGCCTTCGGTGGCATGGAGATTGGTGCCATGGGTACTGTATCAGCACTTTCTAGAAACTTGCCCTGCTGGTGGCTGTTGCCTTCCTCGGCCAGGGACAGAGCACAGAAGTGTCCAGGTGTGGGGAGCACGGGGCAGCCCAGCCACAGCTTCTGCATCAGACATGGTGCTCGAAGGCCCAGCAGGATGGTGACTGGCTTAAACCAGAAGCACGGAAGCACATGCTAAGAGAATTAGGATTCGGGTTGACTGGCATCCCAATGAGCTGTTCATGTGAGTCTATCCCACGATCTGAGCTAAACCACACGAGTGCCAGGAAGGTGGCAGAGCCATCTTGGGACTCACAGAACCTCCCCTTCCAGCACCCGGGCTCTCGTGAAGGGCCTCTGCAGAGCACGCCCCTGGAGGCTCCATAGATGCCTCACTCTGCCCAGCGTGTGCCCGAGCTCCTCTGTCTTGGCCGCCCTCCCTCCCCTGCCCCTCCGTGGAGATCCAGTTCTGCTCCTCTCCGGGGGAGGCCCTCCTTTATTTAACCAGAATAAAGGGCCTTGGGCAGTGGCTCCTTTATTTAACCAGAATAGTTAAACCACCTATTCTGGTTAAATAAAGGAGCCACTGCCCAAGGCCCACACCCCAGCTCTCATTACTGGGACCCAGGACTCTGTGATCCCTAACTAACAGCTGCCGGGAAGAGCCTGGTAAAAAATGCACTGTGAAGTGGGAAACTTATCAGCCTGGGCCAGGAAAACAGACAATTCCTGCTCCAGGCCAACATTCCTAGGTAGCCGCCTTGTGAGGTCACGCTGGCCAGTTCATGCCTTTCCTGCAATAGCCGCCCAGCCGGGCACGGAGGGGATCAAAGGAAGACGCACATTCGAGAAACCTGCTGGGATTTCGGAGGCCCTTGGCTGTTAAGCAGGTTAGCAAGGCGTGCACCTGCGGCAGGGAGCTCAGTGAGTGCCAGGCACACGCCAGCTGTTCCAGGAGTGCTGGCTGATTGACTGATGGATTGCAGGAGGAATTCCTTTTGATGGCAAGAGCCACACTGTTTCAGATGCAAGGCCAGGGAAGGTCTGAGATTGCCGCCTGCTGTGCGAGTGACTGCAGGATGTGCCAGCCGCTGGAAGAGGAAGCCCCAGGCGGTCCAGTGTTCCTGTGTGTCAGGGAGGGGTGGGGCACCCTGCTGGGCCTTTCTCCAGAGCAAAGTTGGTAACATTTGAGGATGACTCTCTCCCCGTGGCGGGGCTGCCACAGGAATCGGAACAGCATCCTGGCCTCTGCCCATTGGATGCCAGCAGCAACCTCACAGTTGTGACAACCAAAGACGTCTCCAGACATTGCCAGACGTCCCGGGAGCACGCGGCCCTGGCTGAGGATCAGAGTGTCTGCGTCCTTGCCTGGGGCAGACCCGCTGCTCCCAGGGCAGCTCTCAGAAGGTCCTGGGAGGTGTCCACAGGTCTGGCTAGGCTCCGGGCTCTGCCTCCACTGCCTAGGCCTGTGGTCGGCAAACTGCGGCTCTCGAGCCACATGCGGCTTTTTGGCCCCTTGAGTGTGGCTCTTCCACACAAAATATCATGGCCTGGGCGAGTCTATCTTGAAGAAGTGGCGTTAGAAGAAGCTTAAGTTTAAAAAATCTGGCTCTCAAAAGAAATGTCAATCGTTGCACTGTTGACATTTGGCTCTGTTGACTAAGGAGTTTGCCGACCACTGGCCTAGACGAACATGGGGATTGCCCGGTGTCTCCGAGACTAGTTCACCACCTGCAAAATGAGGCCGTGTTCTTCCAGCGACATGCACGCTCTAGGCACGCAGCAGGCACCCAATAACGCTTCCCAGCGGCTTGCACCCAGCTCTCTGAAACCTCAGCCAGCATCTTCAATCTCTCCAAAGCCAGGGAGATTCTGCTGGAACTCCACTAAGGCCTAACCAGGGCCTCAAAAACTGCTGTCCGAACACTTGGCTAAGTTATTCCACTTTCCTATTCTAAGGAAATACTCAGAATTTCAGGTAAACATTTACACACCAAAATGTCCACTCCAGCGTTATCTACAGTAACAACACCGGAAACAATCAAAATGTCCACGGATGTAAAGAAAGTGAAACAAAATATGACAGAGGCAAAGAAACGTTATGTAGCCACTTTTTAAAAATCACATAAAATTATTCACTAATAGCATAGAAAATGTTCATCGTTACAAGGCTGCACGTAATATAACCTCAATTCTGTGAGAAAATATAGAGCAAAATATCATTTCACGCAAAATAACAGAGAGAAAGAGACTGAGAAACAATTTAATAAAATTCCCCTCTTTGTGCTGTTTCCTATTTTGCAAGTGTTTGGTTTAAAAAAAAATAGCATGTGTTAGTGTTAAGCATGTAGAAAAATATTTTGTTGTTTTTCACATTTTCACATCAGAAGAGAAGATTCATTTGCTTGAGTCACCAAGTTTTAAACCATAGTCCAGACCTTGAACAAGAGCCCCCAAGCCAAGCAAAGAAGAGAATATAGAAACCTAAGGAAATTAAACCGAAGGAAAAGGGATGGCAGGGCGTGGGCCCCTGGGAGAGAGGAGGCAGCCTGGGGCGAGCCGGGCTGCCAGGGGGACAGTGAGAGCCCAGCTCGCCCGCCGCTGCCCGCAGGCCTGTGTGCGGGCTGGGCAGCGGTCAGGCGGCTTGTGGGCACACGTGGTGCTCACTCAGGCTGCCGGCTCCGTGAGGATGCCAGGAGATGCTGTGCTGGGCAGTGGTCCGAGAGCGTGACTCCCACTGCTGAAGTCACAGTCAACAGGTCGCACACCAGGGGATGGGGTGTCCGTCAGCACCCCCAGGCCCTGCGAATCAAGGCTTCCAGTTGCTTCTACAAAGGATGCCATTCCTCCTTTCCAGCTGGCCCGCTCATGGTGGGCCCCTGAAGGTGGGATGTGGGGGCAAGGAGGGACCACAGGAGCCTCATCTGTGCTGGGCAGAAAGGAGCCTCATCTGTGCTGGGCAGAAAGCTGGGTTTGGTGCCTGGGGCTGGAGGGGCCTGGGATGGAGGGTTGGACTAGAGAAGGAGCGGCACCGGCTCTCAGTGCTGCACACCAGCAACCGGGCGGCGTGCCCTCATCTGCTGTACCCGGGGCCCGCAGGAGCGGGGACTGCGCGGGGCCTGAGCACACATGGGCAGCCAGGAAAACTGCCTCCAGATCCGCTCAGTCCCTGGACGGCCACCCTCTGAACCAACCGCACAGGGGATGGGGCGCATCCACAGGCCCCAAGTTCAAACATGTGAAAGGGTTGTTTCATGTTCTCTCGAAGTCCTTGCTCACATGTATGCGAAAGAGTAACATGAAGCTAAGAGTCAGCCCTGCAGGACAGTACAAATCACAAAGCCCCAAATGCTGGCCCAGCCCTCGCCCCCGCCTCCAAGGCGGCAGGACTTCAGTGACGGGAGGACCACCGTTCCCAGGCCCTGACCCTGAGAGGCAGGCTGGGCTCCTCCTCAGGCTGCATCAGTGCTGAGCGAGGGCCTCGGAGAGAAGCCTGGGGTCCTGAGGCTCCGGCTGCCGCGCACCCACCAGGCTCTTCCTCGCCCCTCGCTCAGGAGACACCAGGCACAGTACGGAGCTGCACTCCTGAAGGGTGCGGACACCAGGCCGGCACGGGGAGTGTGCTGTGCGCTGGGCCAGGGCCAGCCAGGACTGCAGAGCGCGGGAACCTGGGCTGGCCTAGGGCGGACAGGGCAGGCTCCCGGCAGCTCTGAGGCTTGAGGCCGCCCCACTGTCACTCCTGCCAGTTTATTTCCTTCCTCCCCTGAGGGAACCCTAAAGACAGCGCAGGTAGGCCCTTGAGTCAAACCTCGGTGTGGGTCAAACTGCCCAAAGACCTGCTCAAACTGTGAAACCCCAACTGGACCCAAAAAGGGTCGGATCACCGGCCACCATGGCCATGAAGCCACTACACGGCCACCGCGCTCCCAGCACACGCGGTCCTTCCACGGGGGCTGGGAAGAGCCACCCTGGGACCCTCGGCCAGGCCGGGCCACAGAAAGGCAGATTTCACAGCTCACGGCGCTGGCTTCTCAGGGCCTGAGGGCTGCCTTTTACAGAAAACCAGTGGCTTGTCCATGCCCCTCCCCACCCTGGTCCCGGCCTCAGATGGAGGGCAGCCAGCCTGTGTGCCCGCCTCCGGCGGCACAGCTGGCCAGCCCCTCGGTCTTCGGAGTCCAGTCCTGGCTGTCCACCGGCTTTGGTGCAGATATCAGAAAGGAACATCCCGGGGAGAAAACACACGGCCATCGCTGCACGCGAATATCCCAGACAAAGTGCAGACCCCGGGGCCCACACCACAGGAGCTCTCCTTCAGGAGTTCTCGGCGGGGCCTGAGCCTCTGCATTTCAACGAGCCTCCACTGAGGCCCAGCCAGGGGCCCAGGCAGCTCGCAGATGCCTGAGGCCCATTCTCGGCTTTCCCCCATCACTCACTCCCAGATCTGACTTCAGTCTCAGGCCACTTCTCTTTTTTGTCTAAGTGCCTCGAAGAAGAAAAAAAAAAAATCTTCTAATTCATAAAGGGGCCTGTTTGTTAAAAGTCTTACTGATGCATGCGTATATCAGCGTAAATAACATGTCCCGTGTCCCATTATCCCACACCCCCACTCACCAGGAAGAGTAACCTGGCACATTCTATCATAGATGGAGACATCTGCCTGGCATTGGGACCCCGCTCCCTGCTCCACGCCCCCAGCAGCATCCTGGAAACCCCGGCTGCGGGACTGCTGAGTCGGATTTCCTGCAGAAACGGGCAGCGCAGGCCCACCCTCAGCCTGTGACACAGAGCTGTCCCCTCACCTTGATCTCCGCAGACAGGGAGGACCAGCCCTCATTACACTGTCACCGCCTGACACAATGTATCACACGGCGTGCTGTCTGAATGATGTGCCTTCAACCTGTCATCGGACTGAAATGACCTCAATTGTTTTGGTGAAGTAAAGTCAAAACTCTACCCTTATCTCCAGGGATCCAAGACGTATGTATGTGTCAGCTCTCCCTCCCACCGGTCTGCAGCCTTCAGGAAAGTCTGAGGAGGCCGTGAGGGCGGAGTGCTCTCCCCGCCCCCTCCAATGTCCCCCAGTGCAGCCCCACCCAGGCCCCCTGTGAGCACAGGCCAGCTGAGGAGAGGGGCTGGCAGGAGGTGGGGCAGACCCTTCCAGGTGCCTCCTACACTGTCCCCAGGAGCAGAGGCGACAGCAGGACCCCACACCCAGTCTTCGGACTCTGGTCCTCACCCCCGGTTCTCGGAGGGGCTGCGGAGGGCAGGGCTGCTGCCCAGGCCTTTGAAGCCGGGAGCCCTCCTTCCACAGAGGGGGCAAGCAGCCTGCCCCGGGTCACCCAGCCCTGGGGTGAGGAGCCTCACTCTCCCTGAGGGTGGCCCCATGGGGCTCAGCTCAGTTCTCTCCATGGTGCTCTCCTCCACCACTCTTCCTCTCTTCCTCAGCCTTTTCCAGGGGAACAGCCTGAAAGGACTCTATGGCAGGCAGGGTGAGGGGTCAGGGAGGTCTGCCCGGTTTCCAGCCCACCACCACCTTCCTGGGCAGGCACCAATGCCCGACGGGCTCCCGGATGGTCTTAACCAGCGAACGACAAAAAGTAAGGCGGGGGCATCCGAGCCCCTTTGCGCGCGCCCCTGGCTCAGCCGTCCTCATCCTTCAGCCTTCCTTCCCTCCCCATGTGGCGCTGGTCAGTCCCAGGGCACAGGGTGCCTGCAGGGTCAGGCTGGAATTATTTACACGCCTTTGTGACCTACCCAGACGCAGCTTGGTGAGACTTCTGTCCCCTGCCTCTCCACCCTGCTTGGGCAACGGAAGATGCTCAAGGAAAATCAGCAAATGAAAAGCGGTCCCCGGCCACCATTGAGGTTTGCCAGCGCTGCAAGCACTGGAACACTCGTCTCCCCAATCACAGGTTGGAAAATATGGACTTGCTTCTCTTTTTTTTTTTTTGCTCCCAATATAATGAATGAGTTTAAATATTAGAAGTTGAAATTATTAAGTAAATCATTTCACCTGCAAAGCTTCTA